>CAUYQV010183610.1:0-27083 GCA_963574575.1 Galagoides demidoff
ACCATAATGCAATATAAAGTATTAGCATTTAACAATGAATTCACATAAAAGTTTCAAGATAATATTCAAAGTTTAATCCTATAAATGTAATTTTCATATTAGACCTTATGATTGAAATGAGTACGTAGAGTTCTCAGTCAACATTTATATAATTATCTCTTTATATTATTTATAGTCACCATTACCAAAAAACTTTGTTCTCAGATAGCAGCAATTTGCAGAAGCTACTTTTTCATTATTAACCAGAATTCTGACAATTAATTTCTTTAAATCAAGCCTTATGACTCTAAATGTGTCTTTCCCTTTCAGAAGCATTAACTTAATGCTGTTAAGTTAATTAACTCTGGTTAATTTTTAAAAATGTTGAATTTTCTTATTTATGTGTTTTCTTTTAATTTCTAATTAATGTGACAGTAAATTTTTTTAGGTTACATTGTTTTCAACTCTAGGATAAAGTTCAAATTGTAGGTGAGACCTTTACCCAAGGGCTATGCTGAGCACCCTCACGTTGTGTACATTAGGGGAGATCCCACCTCCCTGCTTCCACTTCTCCCCTCCTCCTTGCTAGACTATATTTGTGTTTTATTTTTTATGTGGGTGTATACTGTTTATATATTCGTTTCATATTAGTATTGAGTACACTGATAATTTTTTCCATTCGTGAGCTACTTTACTAAGAAGAATATGTTCCAACTCCATCCACATACATATAAAAGATAAAAAGTTTTCGTCTTTTCTTATGGCTGAATAGTATTCCAGAGTACATATATGCTACATTTGTTAATCTAGTCATGGGTTGATGGGCATTTGGATTGTTTCCAGGACTTGGATGTTCTGAGTTGAGCTACAGTAAACTATCCAGTGCAAATGTCTTTGTGGTAAAATGATTTTGTTTTCTTTTGGATAGATACCTAGTAATGGGATTGTGGGACCAGATGAAATAGAGATACAGATCTATGGAACAGAATAGAGAATCTAGAGATGAACCCAGTCACATATTGCCATTTGATCTTTGATAAACCAAACAAAAGCTTGAACTGGGGAAAAGAGTTCCTATTTAATTAATGATGCAGCAAGAACCTTTCACCAATGAATAAAATAGACTCTCACTGGATAAAAGATTTAAATTGAAAACATAAAACAATAAAAGTTCTAGAAGAGAGTGTGGGGGAAAATGCTTCACAACATTGCCCTGGGAAAAGATTTCATGAAGATGACCCTCCTGGTAATTATAGTAAAACCAAATATAAATAAATGGGATTTGATCAAGCTACAAAACTTCTGAACAGCTAGAGCAAACAAACAGCCTTTGGAATGTGAGAAGATTCTGACAAAAGGCTGATAACTAGAATCTACAGAGAACTCAAATCACCAAGAAAAGGGAAAACATTCTCATTTATAAGTGGGCAAGGGACTTACCCAGAAACTTCTCTGCAGATGACAGATGAATGGCCAACAAACACATGAAAAGATGCTCATCATCTCTAATCATCAGAGAAATGCAAATCAAAACCACTCTAAGGTTTCACCTAACTCCAGTGAGATTAGCCCACATCCTAGAGCCCTGTAGCTGCAGATCCTGGCATGGATGTTGAGAGAAGGGAACAATTCTACACTGATGGTAGGATTCTAAAATAATATCAATGTGTTTTTAAACAATGCCCAGCACCAAATGATGGCAATGATGGTCAAAGACAACAATTACACAAAGTGAAGAATAAGCTTTTTACATTGGAAGAAATACTTTTGCACACTTAAGAAAACAGTAATTTAATAATAATAAATGTCTCCTAAGAAAATAACATTTCAATTAACAGAGATGATTTAAAAAGAATGTTCAGTTGGAAACCCATCCTGAGTTAGCTCTGTAATTGCTGACGCATAAATCTTTGCATAACAAAATAATAATCATGGAATTCAAAGATTTTAGTAAAGAAAAATGTGAAATGTAAGAGAAAAATAGAAAACTGAATATTCAACATCCTAAATTACCATGGTAAATTAAGAATTGCATTCTCAGGGATGATTCAGCAAGAATGTTATCTGAGGACTACATGAGGTGGCTACGATGGTGCTCTCAGGCATTTGTGTTGTATATAAAATCCTATTGACAAAAAGAATTATAACTATGCTAATTTAACAAAAAGAACTTGTAAGTATTTAATAAGCTGACTTTGTGCTATTCTAGCTAGGAATCTGTAGTATATAGTTAACAATAAATCATATTATACTTTAAAATATCTAAAAGGGTAGAATGTAAATGTTCCTAACACAAAGAAATGATAAATGCTTGATATATTGGACACCCCAATGAACCAGATTTGATTACTGCATATTATTTGCCTATATCAATGTATCACAAGCGACACATAAAGATATGCAAATATGATGTACCTGTACTAATTAAAAAGAAAAGAGGGGAAAAAGGGAAAACAATGTCATTAACCTCTCTCCAATATCATCAACTTCTTGTAATTAAAAATAAACAAAAATCCCTCTAGTTAGATAAGAGGAAACCTGCTTCATATCGCAAAACTTCTATGATCGAGTTTTACTCTTAAGTAAATAACTTCTCAGTTGATTTTTACTGAGTTACAGTGGTATGTCCTTATCTTAACTATAAATGAATAATGTTCTACACTCATACAACTTCTGCCAAAAAAAAAAAAAGGCACAATGAAAAACAAAACCGTATTATATGACTGCTTATAATGATGTATACGTAAGTTTCAAAAAAGAAAATATTCAAGTGAGGCTAAGGTCAGGTGTCCTCAAACTTTTTTAAATAGGGGGCCAGTTCACTGTCCATTGGAGGACTGGACTGCAGGCCCCGGGATGAGTTGGCTGCTAAGCAGGACAGGCAGTGGCGGCAAAAAACACCCAGCAGGCCAGATAAGTGTCCTAGGCAGGCTGCATGTGGCCCACGGGCCATAGTTTGAGGACATCTGGTCAGGTGAAAGTCTTACAGACACTAGATCAAGAAGAGATGATCATGGTTCACCTGGTAAGCTTTGTAGAAAAGCATTATACCCTCAGCCAGATTTACAAAATATGAATTCAAATTTTAAAAATACCTGTAGGTATTTTTAAATGTTAAAGTTCTTTTTTTTTTTTTGAGATAGGAGCCTCCAGTTGTCTCCCTGGGTAGAGTGCCATGGCTTCACAGCTCACAGCAATCTCCAACTCCTGGGCTCAAGGAAGTCTCCTGCACCCGGCACAATGCCCGGCTATTTTTTTTGGTTGCAGCCGTCATTGTTCTTTGGCGGCCCTGGCTGGATATAAACCCGCCACCTTGGGTGTACATGGCTGGCGCCTTAGTCACTTGAGCCACAGGTGCCGAGCTTTAAATGTTAAAATTAAGAGGTACCTGTGGTCTCCAAAGCAGAGAACTATATCCTAGAGGGTACACAATGCAATCATTTGAGATATGTAAATAAAATACTAGAAATTATATTTTCTAATAACTTTGTGTATCTCTTTGCATGCTTTATAGTAATTATAGTCTTAGTTCATTAATACATTTATGTAATTTATGAAAAATCATATTAAACTAAATGCTCAAGACTGGTATGTCAATAGGCATACCTATAAAATAAGCTGAAGATTATTTCTCAGACAATTCCTTGCTTTGCTCTAATGCTGGCACGTACTAATTTTAGGTCGAATAACTCTTAGATTCAAAATGAAATTATTTTATAATTAGAGTCAATTCATATCTAGGAATTTGGTGTGATACTTCCGATTCCTACAATGTCTATGTGGCAGAAACTGTTAATTGCTCATTTCCTGGCTTAACCACAGGGAAGAATTTGTTTTACTTAAGCCATTGCTATTTGGGGCTTTAGTCTTAGCCTCAGCTGACCTCATTCTAACAGATTCAACTGAGGGGAATTCACCTTCTCTGATTTTGTAGATTTTATCCAGACTTTCAGCAACCTAGATTGCATGCCCTAATTTTGCTTTGAAAACTTTTGAGACATTCCAATCATGTCTCAAAAGTTTCTAAGTATATTAATAATGTATAAACAGTAAACTGTCTCATGAATTTATTATATCCTATATTTGAATATTATTAACCTATGAATTGAGGTCTCAGATTTAGCTCGGAGGATATACAAACAGATGGAAAATAGCAACCATTGAGTAGGGGAGAAATTAACTTTCAAAGGTATAATTTTTTTCACGAATTCTGTTGGCTTGCTTTTATGACTATTTCAACTCTATAAATGTTGAATCTCTATATAATATCTGTCTATAGAAAGTAGACAATAAAAAATAGATCATGCCAAATCTTATAGACAATAGAAAAAGAACAAATAGTTCAAAATCATTCCACTTAATCTGGATACATCTGATATTAAAATTGGAGAAAATATATTATTATGAAGGCTATCTGTTTGTTGAAATTATTTTTTACTTTTATTTATAAATATTAGTTGTCTATTTTTTGAGACTTTGGAAAAAAAATAAGAAGTTAACTGACGACTCCATACTGAACCTCAGAGTCAAAGAACTGTATAATAGACATACTCTTATTTAACAATGTGAATGCTACTTTCTTTGCATTATTATTACTATTATTGCTTAATATTTGGATGCAGAAATCATCTGATTTCTTTTCTGAAAGTATTTATCTTCATTTTTTTTACAAGGTTTTTGTTTTCAATGTTTCTTATCTTAAACATTGTTATTGTTATTAAATTTTAAGCCTTTTTAATTTTGTGAAGGCAAAAAGTGGAAACCTGATAAACACATGCACATGTAAAAAAAAAAATTTGCTAATACTAGGGCTTCCCGTTCCCCACTTGAAGTGCCCTATAAAAACTTTGCCCTTCTACTTCAAGGGGTCAAGAGACTTTGTGGCGTGAGCTTGCTCTTGGTTGGCCAGCCCAATAAAGGACTTTTGCTCAATTTGAACACAATACGCTGGTATTTCTCTACAATTCCACTCACGTCAGTACAACAGTTACACAATATTATAAATATATTTAATGCCACTGAAACTGTGTATTTGAAAATGGGGTACATGTTAAATGTATTCACTATAATAAAAATTAGAAGTAAAAATCTCCTGGAATTATTATGCAATATCAGGGTCACAGGATACACAGATAAAATATAAAAATCAATTGTGTTCAAATATGCCAGACATGGACTATTAGAATATATTATATATTTTTAATTGTTAACAACAGCACCAAAAAGATGTGGATACTTAGGTACAAATATAAGAAAATAAGCCTAGCATCTATAGGTCAACTCTGAGGAAAGAACTGGAAGATAGCAAGAGATTCTGTGCGGAGTCAATACTGTTAACATGAAATGCTTTCTTACTTGATCTACAGATTCACATAATCCAGTCAAAAGGCCAATATACTATTTTTTAGATATTTACAAACTAATTCTAATTTACATGGAAAAGCAGAAGATCTAGAATAGTCAACACAACACCAAAGAAGGCAAAGAGAAACAAAGTTCAAGGACTCACACTACCAAAATTCAAGACTCACTATAAAGTTACAGTAATAAAGACAACTTGTTTTTGGGAAAAAAAAAGATAACAGAGATTTAAAGGACAGAACAGAGCATCTAGAAGGCTTCACATAATTACATTGAACTTATCTTTGAAAAGAAACAAAAGCTATTCTGTAGAAACAGAATAGCTTTTTCTTTCAACAAATGATGCTGAAGGAGCTGGATGAATGTTCATATACAAATAAAATCAATTTGGACGGGTATTTATTTTAGATCTTACCCATGAATCTTCTCAAAATCTATAAGAGTTAAACATAAAATACAAAAAAAGAAAGTAGTCAATAAAAGTTACATTTAGATATGCTTTAATATGTCATGATATCACTTTTAAAATATAAATCTGATACCTACATATAGAAGTAAATGAATAATTTTTAAATTGACCTGAAATATCTATGAAATCATTGTATCTATCAAATAAATTTTAAAATTTCAACTGTAGAACTCACATCTTCTGAATTTTTAGAAAAAATATTTGTAATGGGTTAAATAGAAGCCTACAAAAAGCTACGTTCACATTCTAATTCCTAGAACCTGCAAATGTTCTTTACTTGAAAGAAGGGTCTTGGAGGTGGGATTACATTTGGCTCCTGATTTGTAGAGATCCTCCTGTATCAGATAGCAAGCTCTAAGTTAATGACAAGTGTCCCTACAAGGGATGCCCAGGGAGAATCTGACAGACAGAAAATGAGGCATTATGACCAGGGAAGCAGAGAAACCGGTCAAGGGGCAGCTGGATCTTTCAAAACCCAGAAAAAGCAAAGATTCTCTTCAAGAGCCTTCTGAGTAAAAGTGGTCTTGCCACCACCTTAATTTTGGACTTCTGGCCTTCAGAGCCATGAAAGAATAAATTTTAAACCACTGAGTTTATGGTAATTGGTTTAACAAGCCCTACAGTGTGCTAGAAGAATTAGATTCTCCAGCATCTGTGGTTATTTTATAATAGATCGTTAGAAATTTCTCTGCCATCCTCTGGTTTTTACTCTTCTCAACTTTCTGTACTGCGCTTGCTTGTAAAATTAAAACAGTAAATAAGAGTTATCATGAAGAATCTGTCTCTTTCTATACTTATTCATATATCATAAAATAAAGTAAAAAGTACATTTTATGTTTTAAAAACTTCTAAGTTTTATCCTTAGTTTACTTAAGTTTATTTTATTTCACTTTATTTTTTAGAGTGCTTGACTCTGTACAACTGAATGAGCTAGTGGTAATACTTCACTCACTTAGGATTAAGAGGTTAGTAAAATAGTAAAATACAGTGTACAGTGCTTGATGTTTCATCTGTGTTCTGTGCATCTTATCTTTCAAGATACGTCTTAAGTTGTACTCTATGCTGGGAATGATCTTCCCATGGTAACAAATCTAAATTATAACTATTGCTCAAATACTGGCCCAAGTCTTCACAGATTATTAAACTTTACTTACCAAGCTGCAAAGAATACAATTGTGGTTGGACAATTTGTTATAAAGCTTGTATTTCTTTTTCGATCGTATTAAAGTAATTTAGAGCACATCACTTCTAAGAGACTGAACAATTGGTGAAAGCATGATTTATTTTTCTGAGTAATTATAGCATCTCACACAGCACCTACAACCATGATTTTGACACAGTGGACACTCAGTTAATGCGTGTTCACTAGAGACATGAATGGACAAACCATGGAAGAATAAAAGAAGAATTTAAGAATTAATTGATTAGGCAAAAAGAAGCCTAAAATACCAGATTGATTTTCATCAGTGTTTTCAGGTGATGTTATAGAATCGCTAAAGATGGGGAAAAGATTCTGCAGTAGTTCTAAAGGAATTAAAAAATAAAGCATTGAGAAATTTTCTCTGTGAAAAAATCATAATGATTCCTGACCATATTTATAAATAATTTAATTTATTCTTGATCCTGTTGAATTCTCTTGACCTTGAGCCATATAAGTAAAAACGTAGTAATTATCCATAACTGTATTAGTTAACATTTTGTTTCTGTGATTTTTTAATCATTGATTATTTCTTAATTGAACTGAGATATTTTTGAGTTTATTCTAGGTTCCATTGACTAAGAAAACAAACTTCCTGTGCATATAGAACTTGAACAAATGTGACTCTTATCTTTTTTTTTTTTTTTTTTTTTTTTTAGACCGAGCCTCAAGCTCTCCCCATAGAGTGCTATGGCATCATAGCTCAGAGCAACCTCCAACTCCTGGGCTCAAGCGAGATGACTCTTATCTTTATAGAGAGCTAACGCCCTTTTTAATGTTTCTAATAAAGATGTTATGTGATCTATGGCATATTAACATTCTTTCTCTTTTCTTTTCACAGCAACCTCAAATTCATTGGGCTCATTGATCCCCATGCTTCAGAATATCAAGTAGCTGGGACTACAGGTGTCTGCCGCAATGCCTGGCTAATTTTTCCATTTTTAGTAGAGATGAGTTTTTCACTCTTGTTCAGGCTGGTCTCCAATCCCTGAGTTCAAGCAGTCTACTCATCTCGGCCTCCTGGTGTAAGGCACTGCCCCCTGGAGGCCCATGTTAACATTCATTTAACAGAGTTTTAACAGGAACTTGCAACATTTTAGGACCTTGTGGGAAGTTAAAACGAACATGACAAAGTCTCATTCTAGAGGCCAGTGTGAAAAAGAGCTTAAATAAATAACAAACTCCAATCATGGGTGCTATAACATACCCACTATATATATACAACGAGTGTAGAGGGGAGGGCCACTAGCATTACACTAGGTGGTTAGGAAAAGAAGACTTTACCAAGGAAATGACATTAGGCCGAACTGTTAGGGGATTAGTAAGAGTTATCTAGGCAGGGAATAGAGGAAGTGTCAGTATCTGTGGTGGCAACAGCCAGTGCAAGTAGGCTGTAAGACAGCCTAGTGATGTTTCCAGCTTGGTAAGTATTTTGTGTGCTAAATTTCAGTACAGTAGTAGAGGGAAGTGGCAGAGTTTGGGACAGCAGAAGAGGGTCAATGTCATGTTAAGGAGTTCATACTTTCTGGGCAGGTAAATAATCAATTGTAAAGAAATTAACTTTGACATTGTGGAAATGAACTGAAAGAGAGGGACTAAGGTGGTAAACATCTATGCTCTATGAGATAACGATAATTAAGGTTGTAATCATTCTATTTATTATTGACAGATAGGAGCCTCAATGTGTTGCTTATATGTCAGAAATATAGGTGGCATCAGCAAATAGGAAACACATATAGTCTTCAGGATGTTCTTTGGGGTGCTGTGGTTGGTGAACCTCACTGCTATAATATCTGGTCATCAAGGCAAGGCAGGGCTGCTGCCATATATGTGTTCTGGGGGTCCTACCCTCTTGCTCTCTGCTTCCTAACTCCTCCAACCAGTCCCCACTATCTGCACTTTAATCTAAGTTTCCACTTCTCGACCCTGCAGCTCTGTGTGCCTGTTTGATAATTGTAGCCTTCTCTCTGTATAAGCCATTTATTAACACCATGTATCTTTAGCAAAAAGTCCAAAGATAAGTAAAACAAACCAGCAAAGCCTCTTTTTTCATTAATACTTTATAGTGTTGGCAACATTTATCTAGTGTCTTTAAAGTTAGCTTAAGCAATAAAGATCGAAGGCCACAATTTACTTTCCATGAGCTACTTATCTTTATTTCCTCATCTTGAATCTGTTGGAGTACGATGAAAGGTTAATGCGCCTCTGTAAATTTCTAGATGTAAGGGGCAAGGTTAGAAATTCCATCTATAGACTTTCAGCTAAGGGCTCTGGTGTGTCATTCCGTGTTTACCTACATTTTACCCTCAACTGACCTTTGTTAGCACAAATTCAGTTTAGCTGCTTCATGTAAGAAATAGTTAGGAAAGTCCAAATTGAGAAGCAGATTTTTTTTTTCAGACAGGCTAAAAATGAAGGGATTTGGGTACATAGCTTTAGATTTTAGAGCGTCCCGATGTCAAGATTGAAAGGTCATGTATTTTAAAAATAATTTTGAATGGATTTTACTTAACAAAGATAGCATTGTAACAAGTGTCTTTTACTCCTTGAAAGGATGATTACATTAGAGAGATGTGAATCAAAACACAGAGGCATAATTTTAAAACAGAAAATTCCACTCAGCTGTTTTTCTTTTAATCATTGCAAGACTCATAAATAAATAGTGTGAAGTAGATAAAAATAATCCATTAAGACTGGGATCCCAACATTCTATGATTTTATTGTGATAGAATTGTATAGTTCTTAGCGGCACTAAGAAATACTATTTTAAGAGGCAACAGAGAAAAACATGTTGATTTCCAATTCTAGCCCCCTATGCCCATGCAGATGTGTTTAATTAAACAGAAAGAAATAGGCTCGGCGCCTGTGGCTCAATCGGCTAAGGCGCCAGCCACGTACACCTAAGGTGGCAGGTTCGAATCCCCAGCCCGAGCCTGCCAAGCAACAATGATGGCTGCAACCAAAAAATGGCCGGGCGTTGTGGTGGGCACCTGTGGTCCCAGCTACTTGGGAGGCGGAGACAGGAGACTAGCTTGAGCCCAGGAGTTGGAGGTTATTATGAGCTGTGATGCCATGGCACTCTACCCAGGGGGATAGCTTGAGGCTCCGTCTCAAAAAAAAAAAAAAAAGAAAGAAAGAAAGAAACAAATAGAAATAAAGAAATTAAGTAACTACAGAAGTTGAAAATAACTATTCACAAGTTTCTGAAAATTCTTTGACAGACTCCCCCTTTTTTTCATTCTGGTTAGACACACATCATTCTGTTAAAAAACCTTAGTAATTGTCGAATTCCCTGGGAGTAGTGGATCTGCATGGAGATGTTTCAAAGCTGTAACCTGAGCTGAATATTCTAGTAGTAAAAAGTAACTGTCAAGGCACGGAATAGAGTGCAAGAAGTTCTGAGAATCTTTATAACAGCAAATAAATCTCTTCAGCTATTTGAGCCTCAGTTTCTTGTTTGTAAAATAGTGATCATAATAATATTAACTTCGACAGACTGTTAATGTGAGGATTAAATGTGAAGTATGTAAAATGCCTAACAGAGCTTTCAGTGCTTAGCAGTTTTATAAGGTAACTATTATTTTAATATGACTTCATAGACTGAAAGTCAAAAGTGAGGTCAAGGGCTAGATTTGTCTAGAAGGAACAAGGAAATTGGATTTGCGTGGGTTCAATTTCTTTTTGCATTATTTTTCCTACTATACTTCTACATTCTTAATCTTCTTAAACTTTACCTACAATATTGACATTTTCCACTTATTCCTACTGGTTTTCCATTATTGAAATTTTGTATCAAGTTACTGCTTTCAGTTGTTGAATGATCAATACGGTTTTATTTATACTAATTCTTGGCATATGTAACCACTAATACTTCTTGTAGGCAAAACAGGAAAAACATATCTCAATATTTGTTTCAATTGTCCCTACATAAAATAAACATAGACCTGATGAAATATAAATATACTATAGTGGCCATACAATAAAATGATAAGCTATTTCAGAGGAAAAATAATAATGAGGCTATTGTTGAAAAAAGACCATAAATCTATGGTATGTAAAAGGAGTTCTCTTGTATTATAATAGCATGTAGGGAGAAAATTTATATATTTAACATTACAGAATGTAGTTGCAAAAGCAAAAGTAGTTTTCATTTATAAAAATAATTTCTAATTTATTTTAGAACATGTCAGCATATATAATATATCTTTCATGTGCTTTTTGCTTCAGTCTTCATGGAGAAACCCATGAATTAATATGTAAATTATCCTTATCTGAAATGAATGTCAGGGAAGGAGCTGCTGTAAAGAAGAGTGTTTGGCTGACATTTAAATAACTAATCAGAATATCAGACTCAAGAGTAGACTTTAAACGATTCAGACACTTTTAATCTGTATATTATTTAGTATAATTCTTTATATAAATGTTCTTTCCCTAGGGGAAATGAGAGGCCTTTAAGGTATTTAGTCTGAGGAAAAATATTTTTAAGCACTTCTGACCTTATATCACTGGGTTATAAGATTATAGAAGAATCCTGTAAACATCACAACTTGCTCTGAAGTCTGTTGATTAAAATGAGGGCCTTATGCCATTTTTTTTTTTTTTTTTTGCAGTTTTTGGCAGTGCCTGGGTTTGAACCCACCACCTCTGGCATATGGGGCCTGAGCCCTACTCCTTTGAGCCACAGGCACCGCCCACCAGGAGATTTTTTTTTGTAGGTTTAGCCAAATATGGAGATTCCATTATCTCATTCAAACCACAATTTTAGTAGAGTAGAAGTTTTATTTCTTTCTGGTTGAGTCTAAGGAGACAGTGTGATTCTAAGAATTTGTCCAAGAGTTTCCTCCACATTTTCAAATGTACGGGCATAGTGATTTTTATAGTATTCAGTGGTGATCTTTTGAATTTCCATAATTTCAGTTGTTATTTTGCTTTTTTCATTGTTAACCTTTCTAAATGGAGTCTGTTACTAAAGAAATAAAAAAAATCAACTTCTCTATTCAAAAGAAGAGTAACAGAGCAGCAGCACTCTCTCTCTTTTTTAACATACTCAGAATCCTAATAATTATGTTTTTCCAACCAATGGGGAGGATTGATCATGATGTACTGTGCCTTGTAATAACATACAAACATATATGTGTATAAATGCACACATACATGGAGCTCAAGGGCATTGATGTTTCTGATTCAAAAGGTTTTGATCAAATTTATGACATAAGACTGTATATGCGTGATTGCAGAAATATGTTTGAATATATAGATAATTGTGATCCGTTTTAGCTTCATAAAGTTTAATAGATTGTGTTTTTGTATATTACTTGTAACTATTGATCATTTTACTTGGCTCAAGTGAGTCTCCTGCCTCTGCCTCCCAAGTAGCTGGGACCACAGGCACCTGCCACAAGGCCCTGCCATTTTTTGGTTGCAGCCATCATTGTTGTTTGGCGGGCCAGGCTGGGGATTCGAACCCGCCACCTTAGGTGTACATGGTTGGCGCCGAGCCTCCTTTGAAAGTTTTAAATAGCATAGTCTGACAAAATGATAGAAATGATTATTGCCTACTTTTTTCCCCCTCATCCTAGGCATAAATTAATATCAGTTAATTTTTGCATTTCTTCTTTCCTTTTATTACAAAGTTTAAAATTCACAATAAGTCTAAGTGATAAAAAATCAAGTAAAAACTAGCTTATATTATTCTGTTTAATTGTAACATATTAGCAGTTATAATACTTTGTTTATAGTAACTTTTGGAACTTGCTACTTCTCAGAAATCATTGAATTCATAACCTGTGACTTTTTATTACACAAGCAAGCTTATCAGCTTCTGAATTCTATTTGAACTCTTACATTTAAAACTATATTTTAGATGAAACTATCATGGAAGAAAAAGTTGTTAGGATACCATTTTTCATCTTGGTTTCTTGCACTGAGGCTTCATGTCCTGTGAAAAGGTGAAATGTTTTTGGAAGGAACTTTAGTCTGTATTAAATCTGAAAAACTAATCTCTTTCTCTGGCAAAGAAAAAAATAACACAATGCATTTTGTTTAAATCTTTTCTGGGGAGGTCTGAATCACACCGAAAATAATAAATAAGTCACAAAAAGGAGGGGTTAGCTCCATGTGCATGGAATTGCAAATGCGTTCATACCTAAATGTTTGGTGTCACGTAATGTTTCCTGTGTTCACGAATGACATCTAAAGGGGTAGAGCAGGGCCACATACTAGGTCAATTGTCATGAAAATAAGGTCTAGTATTCAAAAGTCTAAACATTTATAAATTAAATTTATAGTAGGTATGCCAGAAAATAATTTTACTAACATAATAACATTTATAAAACAATTAATAATAGCAATACTTTCACCTTTTAGGATATACTTAATTAAAATTATTAATATATACAAAAATATTTGATTTTCTATATTTGCAAATGCTGAAGCGACCCATGCAAAAAATGCAAGAACTGTTAAGGCTGCTGTGAGTAAAGACATGGCGACAGTTAATGTGATTTTGCCTAAAATAAAAAAAAAAAATGTCTTTTACTTTAATAAGGAAATGTTCTTTGGAAAATTTACGTAAAATGTTTTTCTAAATGTCTGCAATTTCACAAGACAAAAACTCATAATGTTTCACTAATAAAATAGCAATCAAGAGCATTTTCTTAAGTGCGTGACATTGTCTATGAGGAAGGTATTTATAATTAGTGGGTCTCCTGGCATACGTAATTCACAAATCCGTCTACTTAAATGAAAAAAGGTTTTAATTATTTACTAATATTTTACCAAATCTGTCACTCAAACATCACAAGTGCATATGTGCATAGAATTTCAGTCGGGTCTTTATAGATTCATTCTAAATCATTTGAGCCTTAATAAACGGATAGCCTGAAGGTATAGTGCACGATGTATAAGTTTTATACATCACATGAAAAAGAGAAAATAATTTTTAGAAAGTTATAAACTGTATATAGTCTTGAATGTGATGTGATGTGAACTTACATATAACCCAATCTGTAATCTTCATAAAAAGAAAAACAAAGAACACAATGTATTGATGGAAGCAAAGGATAAGAGTAAAGAATGATAGTTTCCTTCATTGAAAGAGGATTTCCTGAGTGGTGCCTATGGCTCAGTAATAGGGCCTCAGCCCCATATACCGAAGGTGATGGGTTCAAAGCTGGCCCCAGCCAAAATGCCACCCCCAAAAATAAATAAATAAAAATAAACTTAAAAAAAAAAAAAAGATTTCCTGCAAGGCTGAAGAAACTTAAGTTTGACCCCTCACTCACCAGGCTCCCTCCACTCCCAGAAGAGGCTCTCTCAATGAGTTCAGATGCCAATTGCTATATTTTCCCCTTATTTTTAATCCTCCCAAAGTCTGACTCTGCTCTTAGGTTCATCATACTTACTATGAAAAAAATGAACGTGATTGATGTACTAAATAATCCTAAATAATCAGAATAGGATAGAAAATCAATGCAAAAAGTAAGGAAAATAAAACCGTAAATCTAAGGAGAATTCTAGACCCAGCTTCACCACTAATGAGCTGTAAGAACTTCAACAAGCTAGTTAATCTTTCTGGTTCTGTGTTTTCTCATTTGTAAAATTAAGATTCTGGAGTAAATATTCTCCTAGGTACTCTCTAGGTTTAAATACCCATTAATCTACACAAATCTTGCCATTGATTGCTTTAGCGTTCCATTACCACTAGCACATTAAGTTGGAAATTATTACGACTGAAGGAATTTTCTATTAAACATAGGTTTGAAATGCATTTTAAGTTGAGATATGAAATATCTACATGCCGTTCAGGTGAAAGGCATTTATAAAAAAGATTAAAATATAAATTGAAATACAAAATAAAATATTTTCTCCAGAGAAATTTATAAAAA
The DNA here is from genome assembly GCA_963574575.1 of Galagoides demidoff. NCBI lineage: Eukaryota > Metazoa > Chordata > Mammalia > Primates > Galagidae > Galagoides > Galagoides demidoff. Next base: position 14,894 of record CAUYQV010183610.1, read on the forward strand.
GTATAAAATATAAAATAAAATCATTTCTCCAGAGAAAATCAAGCCATAAGTTAGAATCAAAAACAAGAATAACAGGAAGTGAAGTGATGAGCTTCTATAATTAACTTAATATTTTTGAGTGAACAAGTGGCCATGATGTTTCTAAAGATTAAATCTCAAACTCAGTAATTCTTATTAAACTAAAGTTTAGTTTATACATTTATTATTTGAAAAATGGACTAACTTTAAGTATACAGAACCAGTTATAGACAAAAAGTTACCCTAAAATGAGTATTTTATTATTAAAATAAAATTCCAATTGGATAAAATATTAAAATATTGATTAAAATATTATCAATTGGATTATAGAGGTCAGATTATCAGTCTATAGAGGTCATATATATATTATTATATATTTTCCTTATATCTATTATACTGGAATTGAAACAAATGAGAAAGAATATTTGTTATGTTTAAAACTTTCTCATAAAATAATCCAACACTATGGAAATTAATTTATTCACTGGCCACACTTGGGGTTTGCTACTCAAATATACTATGCTTTCTTTTCATTGTGTTTTTGCAGCATTTTGCCTCTTTGTCTGCAATACACTTTCCTTCTTCAGTTTGCCTATGGAGTCCATTATGGTTCAGTTGAAGCACCACCTCTTTTTGGAAATCTTTCCTAGTTATTGATTCTGCCTTAAGGAAATGTGATCCATAGGACTTTTACTCATCTTATACATATCTCTTTGTTCTTAGTTAATTTCTTTGGACTACCTATTCAAGTCCTTGAGTACACTGTTTTATTCATTTTTATTCTACCATTAGAATTACAGTATTACAACCATGTAATATAAAATGAAGTCAGGTAATGCCATGCATCCATCTTTGGGTTTTTTTGCTTTTGATATTTGGGCTCTTTTATTGTGCCATATAAATTTTTGGATTGTTTTTTCTACATCTGTGATAAAACAACATTGGTAACTTGATAGAAATTTCATGGATCTGTACATTGCTTTGGGCAGTATGGTCATTATAATGATGCTAATTCTTCTGAAAAGTAATTGTGGGATGGTTTTCCACTTGTTTATATCATCTCTCATTTCTTTCATCACTGTTTTTCAGTTTTCCCTATGGTGGTCTTTCACTTCCAAGCAATTTGTCTATTTTTTTTTGTAGGTATTGCATGTAGAATTGCCTTCTGGATTTCATTCCCAGATTATTATTGGCATATAGAAAAAACGACTTATTTTTGTATGTATGTTGATTTTGTATCCTACAACTTAGCTAAAATCATTTATCAAATACAGTGTGGCCATAAAGTTCATGGGCAACTTAAAATTGCACATGAATGTTATGGCCAACCTGTATAACATTTATTGGTAGTGTAGGTATTTTCCAGATATGATATCATGTCCATCAGAAAAGAGGTATAATTATATTTTGTGTTTTGCAATTTGGATGTCTTTGTGTTTTTTTCTTTTTCATACCTGAGTCCTTTGGCTACAATTTCTAGTACTATGTTGAATGTCAAAGTGAAATTGGGCAGCCTTATTCTGGTTCTTAGAGGAGATGCTTTCAATTTTTCCCCTTAAGTATATTTATCTTTCTTGCATATATAGTGATTCTTATTTTGAGGTATTTTGCTTCTCTGCCTACTTTATTGAGGTTTTTATCATGAAATGCTGCTGAATTTTATCAAATGCTTTTTCTGTTCCTATTGGGATAATCATTTGGAAAGAATTGTTCTGTTCCTTTGAGGCTATCATATTTTGATTTTACAAGTTTCCTGTGTCTTTACACTAATTTCCATAAATAGGGTATAGTGTTTCTTCTTATTTTTAAATTTCCTTTCATGAAAGGAATACATTTTCCTGAAGATGTAGTAAAAACTGTGTGATTTTGTTGGTTATAAATAGCATCAGTGGTATCTATGGTTTCCTCCATATGTTAGAATGCATTTATTAGTGGAAGCTCTGGTGATGTTGTGCTGGAATTGCAATGCCATATGGGCCTCTCTTCAGGGTTCAGTGGTAATAGTGGTGACTTAAGCATGTCCTTGTGCCCTGGGGCAGTGCATGCTGACACCAGTGGAGTGGCTCTAGGAACCCTGATTCTTGGGCCTCTAGGTAACTTTTTCCAATGCCAGTTTCAGTAGCAGTGTACTGGGCAGGTGAGTGGGCTCTTCTGCTCCTGGGCAACCAGTGTGGTGTGAGTGACAGCACTAGCAATGGTGATGAGATTCTCTTCTCATTCCCACATGCTATTCACTTGTGTTGACAGTAGGTACAATGGGCTGTATGGGCTGACCTCTAGGCCATTCAATGGTAATTGCAGATAAAAGCCAGCTGTAGTGGAATTCATAGAATGTTTGTACCCCATCTCTGTCCCCTGGGAAATGCCTTCAGATGACCATGTGGTGAATTGTGTTTGGAACCTCCAGGACCCTGGATCCCATACTCTGTCTTAGGGTGCAGTGAAGATGGGTGAAACCAAAACAGGCAAACTTATACTTGGGGTCCCCAGTGGCAAGTGCAGGCACCAATTTTGACATGGTGATGTAGCAATTTTCAAGCCCCTGGTAAAATGCCTTGGGTGAGAGATACCCATGAATGCATTGAGATTCTTCCATGGGCAGTAATGTCAGGTAGGAGGGGGACTGATTTTCCTCTCATACTTCATTCCCATTGAGGTTTGCTTTCCCTTAATGGCTATGCAGCTAATACAGCTGTTCAATGAAACCCATAAGTCTGTGCTTAGCCCGGAATTCAGCCTTGGGCTACTAGAGCCCCAGCCCAGCTCCTGACCAAGGGTCTGTGGCAAGTCACCTCCTGTTCAGGCCCAGGACCAGATGCTACAGTCCAGACATTGCTTACTACTGAGTTCTGTTTGCAAAAGCTCTTCCGGTTCTACAAGCAGCAGCCTAAATTTTGGTCCCATCTAGGACAAGTGTCACTGGTTCTTATGACCTTCTGTAGTCTATTAAAACCTGAAATCAAGAATGGAATCTTAACTGCAGCAATTGATGTCCCAGAAAATGTGTGGGACCCAAGGCCTTCTTCCTTGGGTCCCACACATTTTCTGAGCAGTTCCTTCCCATAGTCTTCCAGCCAGTTCCCAAGTCAGAATCAGAGCTTGGAAGGATCAAAGTACTCTCTTGTGGCCTGGATTGTGTGATTTTTAGTGGAAACGTGGACAGTCACTCACCATCTAGAGACTCACTCTTGGTTCCTGGTGCATGCTACCTCTTTCATTCTCCTCCCTGCATTGCAGTATTTCCTGACGCTTTTTGGTTGAAATCTGTGTTCCACTTGTATAATATATTTCAGGTTTGATTGTCTACACACAGTTTTGACTTTTCTAAGTGGATGAGGTATGCCTGGAGTCCCTCTAGTTAGCCATTGACCAGTGCATTGTATTTAAAATTATATCTGATATCTTATTCTGAGGAGGCAGATTTAAGTTTTGTTTCTCTGTGAAATATGTAAAACTTTGAAGAGCAAACCCTTTTAGGGAAATACAAATTGTCTTGGTGTAGTAAGAAATGTGATTTCTTAAGTAAAAGAGACACGAAGAGTGCAAACATACACTGAGGTAAGCAAAGCAATAGTACTACACTGAAGCATTTTTCCTTTCCAAACAATGAAAGCTGACAGAATGAAAAGATATTTTAGTCTAATGGATTATATCAAGAGATAAATAATATAAGGATGTGCTATGCTGATTTTTTTCCATTCCATTCATTACTTTTTGTTATACGTATAGTTTCTAAAAGCCGGGGACAAACGTGATAATAAATGTCATTTTGAGTTCTTTCTTCAAGTAAGTTCAAGAAATGTTATTACTTCAAATACTTGATATTGTTTTTAGAACACTACTTGACATGTTCGTTTTAACATCATATTTCCCCCATGTACTTTATGAATTCTCATTTGTTTTATTTCTCTGGTGTGTGAGCCCTTTTTGATACAAGTACATGGATTCTTCTAGTCTACGTTTGTATTATCTCCTGCTCTAAGTAGAGCATCCCCAGTTGTTTAATGTAACAAACCCAAAGAGAAATCACATTGCTTTTAAGGAAGAGGAAGAGGCAAAGTCACTGATACGTTCAAACGGGGCAAGTCTTTGCAGGTACGATAGAGCACTGTTTGCATTTGGCAGGGACCAATAATGACTACTTTTCTCATGAGGTCAGTAATTTTGTGAACATAACAAATAGTTTAGGTTCTGCTCATATACTGCCCAGCTAATTTTTCTATTTGTAGAAAATACTATTTTCAGTTTCTATTTTTCACTGTTGTTCAGGCTGGTCTCAAACTCCTGACTTCAGGATATCTTTCTGCTTCAGCCTCCCAGGGTACAGGTGTGAGCTACCAGACCCAGCTAAATTTTCTAATTACTGATTTTTGTCTCATATGTTTTCTCACAGTTTTAACACATTAAATTTTATTTTAATTGAATAATATCAATTTTATTGTTTTTAAAATTTGATACTTAATTACAGCAAACATCTTAAATTTGAAGAGATATTTCTTATATTTTTGTTTTTTTTAACTTTCTTTTTTCCAAGATCAATATCGATAGCATCTGTTTGAGGACACTAACTAAATTTGTGTTCATTGTTTTAAGCTCTTTGATGGAATATTGAATGTATATATATCTTTACATTTCTCTTAATATTCCTCAAATATCTTAGGAATCCAAGTATTTAGCATTTCAATAATATTAAAAATAACTCTTTGGACCTCTATGTACATAGAGGATATAAATAAGATAAAATATTCATAAAACTTGTGGAAAACCAGCCTATAAGATAAGTAATCTTTCAGTATCAAAATATGCACTTTTTAAACACAAATATTAGTTGCAAGGTCTATCATTCTAATTGTATTAAAATTGCTATTATGGCTCTGACACTCTTCTGGGAATCTGTCCTAGGAAATAAATGCAAACTGTGAGAACATGATCTCCATGATGATATTTACGGCATTGAAGAGACACTATTATTTAAAATAAAAATGTCTAGAATCAACTTGACCATAAGATAGATAATGAGGGATGGTTAAATTGTAATCTGATGCAATATTTTGCAACCGTTAAAAATTATTTTATAAGAACTATGTCAAATATGGAAAAGAGTTATGATTAAACATTTAGTGGAAATGATAAAACGTGCATACAGTATATTGCCATTATGTAAAATAAAAATAATAGCTAACACATACAGAAATAACAGATATCTTTGCATATCTGTCTTTTATTTTGTATAAGTTGATAGAGTGAATCTTAACTGATAAATTAAAATGACAACAAAACAATATAAACAAATGTTTTCATAAGTAAACATATTAAATTATTATTGTTTATTTATTTATTGGCAATAGCATGTTTTATTACAAAGACTATGACTTTTGAGTCAAAGAAACTTAGCTTTCTTTACAAAATGATGTGACATTGGAAAAATGATTGGCCACTCTGTTGATCATTTTTGCATCTTTAAAATGACAATAAAGGCTCTGTACCTGTAGCTCAAGTGGTTAGGACACCAGCCACATACACCAGAGATGGCGGGTTCAAATCCAGCCAGGGTCCGCTAAACAACCATGACAACTACAACCAAAAAATAGCTGGGCGTAGGTGCCTGTAGTCCCACCTACTTGGGAGGCTGAGGCAAGAGAATCACTTAAGCCCAAGAGTTTGAGGTTGCTGTGAGCTGTGATGCTATGGCACTCTACCCAGGGCGATAGTTTGAGACTTTGTCTCAAAAAAGTAAAAAAATAAATAAATAACAATAAAATATTTATCTTCTAAAGTAGTTAGGTGTCTGATCAACTGTCAAGCTTACAGTGGAGTAAAGAAATGACCAATTCTTCCTCCATTGCCCCTGTATCTTATAATTCTTATTCTGAAAATGTCTATATGCATGAGTGTTCATGGAAAGGCAAGCCTTGTATTTCACTGTTAGTGACAATAGATTGAGTCCTCGTTTTTCCTGACCCTGGAAACCTGAGGTCTGTACTTAGAAATTGAGCTTGGTTAATCATGTATTCCCAATAGAAACTTTAAAGTTGGCATGAACAAAGCGAAGGAAGGAAAGGAAGATTCTATTTTGTATTAGTTTTTTTTTTAATTGGCAAAGATTGCGGCAACATCTAGTCTAAAGGACAGTGTAACTCAGAACTACCTCCCAGACCTGGAGTAAGTAAAGCAGAGATGCCCGCTGAGGAATCCAGTGTCCTTGCATGGAAGCATCTTTGTCCTCACCAGACTTTCACAGGGATGTAATTTTAGTATCTTTTAAACTAATACATGTCCTTTTGTTTCGTCCATGTTCCAGGATAGTCAGCCAATTTTCTAAGCTAAGCATTATGTTTTCAAGAGACTCCTTTTGCTTAAGGATTGCTTAGTTTATGCTTATTACTGCCATGTAAAAATCATCCCTTAGAGAGTCATTGGCAGGAATAGCAGAGCAAGGACCTCCAAAAAATTCACTACTTCATACGATTAGTGAAAATACTGGCAAAGACAGTCAAATTTACAACACTGGTAAATAAATAGAGGCTTTTAAACAATAATTAAAATGTTTATTCAAGTAAAACAGTTGCATTTAGATAAGAACAATGAGGTTGGTGATGTTTCAATGTGTTTATTCCCATCCCTTTTCTAGTTTCCTGGTGACCACCAATGCGCTACAAACTACTAAACAGAAGATGAGCGATCACTTCCCAATTCATTTTATGAAACCAGTATTGCTTTGATACTGGTTTGATACTAGCAAAGAAATCATAAGATAAGAGACCAGTATCTCTTGTGAATATGGATAAGAAATCTGCCATAAACTACTAGTGAACAAAATACAGCAGTAAATACAAAGGCAGTATATATAGTACAAAAGCAGTATATAAACCCTGATTAAGTGGAATTTATCTGAAAAAGCTAAAGTGGTTCAACATCTGACCATTACTTAACATCATACGTTACTCTAATAGAAGATGGGACAAAAATCACAAGCTAATTTCAATAGATGCAAGGAAATCCAATATCTATTTGTGAGAGAAACATTCAATTAGCTAGGAATATAAGGGACCTTTGAAACTTTATAAAAACAGATTATTTGTTGCTAAAAGGGATGTAGCAACAAAAATAATCCTAGTTTTTAACATATAACATGTTACATGCCATATAGAAAATCTGCAATGAGCAGTCACTATGATTACTGTTACGGACTTCTTCTCCAAAGATTTGATTGAAACAGTATACTATAATAATGTGTATTTAGTTTTATGCAATATAAAATGGTAAAAATCCATCATATATGGAATTATGTTTTTCAGAAACATAAATGATAAAAACTCGCAGCATAATGACAGAACTGTGGTCTTAATTAGTCTAATTCTCTAGGCAGATACATTGCTCCCTTGATGTCACAGACTTCATATGCATATCATTTTATATGTCATTTTATCCTGCAGAAGGATCATTTGTTGATAGCTCTGAAGCATTTGAACCACATAAATATCTTTAATAACTACTAGACTCATATGACTTTTTCATAAAATTACATAAGGATATTTATTTTTCACACAAATCAAACCGGGGGGAGCTATATAAGTCAAAAATGCATTTTGAGTTTTCAGGTTTTTTAATTTTTGAAATTTCACTTTGGAGTCTAACTCCTTGTGATTTGTTTGTATAATACGGTATTATATATTCAATTTTGTAATCCAACTGCATGCCATGGTGGGTAAGGCATGTGGCAAATAAAATGAGACATTCTAGCTCCTGAACACGTAGAAACCTCGTAGAGGCTCTTGGTTTACACTTAAAAGCAATGCTATCAAGTAGACTGAAGGAAGAGCCAGGGTATATATTTCAGAGCCTAATATTAAGATTGTAAAAACAACCAGAGAAACAGAATTCTGTTGTCACTTTCTGTGTTAGACAAAAGTTTAGGTTACTGCCTGGAAGGACTATCCTGGAGAAAAACTGGATATGTTCTTCTTTTTTTTACTAATTTATATTCTTCCCCTGGGAAGAGTTCCTGCATCTTCTACACTGATGAGCAATAAAGCATCAGTGTTGATGCAGAGCTTGCCAGAATTGGTCTGCTAACATCAGGATGCCACGGAAGCCCAGCTTGGATGAGGAATTGTCAACAAGGGAAGCAAATAGACATGCTGGTCCTGAATATTGCCTTCTCACTTCAGCTAGTAGCTCTAAGGCTAGGACATCACAGATAAGGAAGAAAAGCTCAGGAGGATTTATGTGCAAGGATGTAAATAGATGTGTACCCCAGTGCCAGAAGTTAGGGGTCACAGAGGCAGTTTATGCAGCAGCTTGCAGGGTTAGGGTTCCATGACAAGCTGTAATTCCCCCATCAAATCCTGAAAGTTTTAGAAAGATATGAAGAGTATCATAGGCTTTAGTGTTTTCATACAACTGGCCAAAGTATTGACTATTTCCCATACAAGTGTTTACATAAAACATATATATATGTATTTCAGTGACCACATCTACAATTAAAAATAATTAGAAAGTGACCACATCTACAATTAAAAATATTTAGAAGAATTAGAGAAAGGGAGTAAGAAGACATGGCCAGGGAAGGGAAAGAGGAAAAAGAGAAAAAGTAAGAAAAAAAAGAGGGAGCAGGTGAGAAGAAAGGAATGAATATCAGGAAAGAGGAAGGGAGTAAAATGAGACAGAGGCAAAGAAAAAGTGGAAGGAAGGGAAGCAAAGGGAAGCTGGTACGTATACAATTTATTCCTTCAAAGAGGCAGATAAGGAATCAAAACAGGAATACTAAGTTGCCTCACAGAGGTAAGGAGGATATGAATACCGTTAGGAAGAATGTAATTACAGTGAGTTATCAGGTAGGAATCATGAGACTGTAAAAAGCAAATGTAACTGAGACTAAACCATCAAGTCATGAAATAAATGTGATAAGGCACACAGATGAAGAACATTGAAGTTATGTATCAGGAAAAATAACTAATATAAAATAAAACTTAAAAGATATGATGAATTAAATAAAATAGCAACATCTATACAATGAAAGTCCCTGGAAGACATCAAAGACTGTTACATCCCATTGGAAGATCAGGGGTCTTAAGGCATGGGAGTACATGGTGTCTGGGTCTGACCCACAATACTGAGCTTCCTGTGTTTCAGCTGATCATGAAGGAACGTGACTGATCACAGAGCAGCACTGTCTCAGCAGAGAACACAGATGCCTCGCACCCCTATCAATCCCGCATTGACTGATTGAACATTTGCATAAAAAAATCTGCATAAGATGCCTTATATTAGACATGTCTGTGGTACTTGGCGCGTATGAAGTCTCACTTCCACATGCAACTTTACAATGAATTCTCAATAAATAAGACAAACTAAAAACAGATTATCTAAATTGCTCTACTATCCCTGCTCAACATTGGTGTCTACTGGATTAAGCAGCCCAAGGGACTGGGTTTGAGGCAATCCATAACCCCATACCCTTTCAACAACTGAAGTTACCCTACGTAAGATGCGCTATTGGTGAAAACTTTTGAAGTATGTTTTGCTGACATGGCAATATCCTACATAATTGAACTTACAAAAAAATCAAATTACCAAAAACAGTGAAGGGGAAAGATACACAAATTTCCCAAAACCAATTCAGAGTGATTATTCTCCAAATTTCTCCCAAACAGAAATCCAAGTAGTTATGTAATTCATTAATGAAAATAACACAGAGGATTTACAGAAGCCAAAATCTCTAAATATGTTTGAAAAAATACCTATAAGAAAACTTTTATATTCATGAATATTTGCTAGGAAAAGACTACTTGCTGTTTATGCTTTCCATATTATAATTGGGTCCAATGCGATTTAAAGAATTCATACAGTTTTTATTTAAATAATAAAATTTTTAAACTTCTAAAATTTTATCAGATATTCATTACTATTCCTTAATTTTATTAATGAGAAAATTATAAAGAGAAGAGAGTTAAACCAGATTAACAGAGATCAAATAGGTAAGTTTCTTTAGTTCAGAGGTATTTTACCTCTGTCTATTTTCATTTATGTTTAGACTGCTGATGGAGTAGACACAAATGAAGAATACAGGGCTGAAGAATTAAATATGGAATGATTATAATTTTGCTTACCCACAAAAGTCTAAATCTGTGGATATGCCATCTTGATATTTCCCTAATATGCATAATCTAAATACATGAAATTTCTGGCATATTTCAGGTTTTCAAACAAAGTACTTTGCGCTTTTTTGTTACAATCTCCTTTTTTGTTGTTTTTCCTTTTTGAGACAGTCTCATTCCGTCACACTGGGTAGAGCGCCACAGCCTCATAGCTCACAACGACCTCAAATTCTTCAGCTCAAGTGATTCTCTTGCCTCAGCCTTGTGAGTAGCTGCATCTACATGACAGCTACAACACTTGGCTAATTTTACTAATTTTAGTAGAAACAGGGTCTAGCTCTTGCTAGTCTGGTCTCAAACTCCTGAGCTCCAGCAATCCATCCACCTCAGCCTCCCAAAGTGCTAGGATTACAGCATGAGGCACTGTGCCTGGCCCTACAATTTCCTTAAAACAAAGTTTAAATTCAAGAACTATTTGTGTTTATTAAATTCCTTTAAAAAATTTGTACAGGAATTTATAATTTGGAAGATAATCGCACAATCATAGTAATTATTGTATTTTTATCTACTTAACTACTTTGAAATGGTGGCAAATCAGGAGACAGAGGCTGAATTTAAATGATTTAAATTTAATTCATCCAAATAGAAGATGGTAAACTCTAGAGGCACACCTAAATCTTCTGACTCCACATATAGTGCTCTCTAGTCTACAGGATACTCATAGAGGGAACAGATGAATTCTATCACATTGATTTATGGTACCCATCCTGCCCTCTTCCCCATGAATGTTTTCAAGGTGTAATCAATTATGTACAAAGATACAGGTAGACTGACCTCACCGGTAATGTGAGAAGTTTTACTAAGTCCCCATTAACTATTTCTTCTTCTACTAGGATACACTGCTTTGGCCTCTCTCTCCATTTTTTTCATTTCAATTTTCACATATCATATGATTGTCGGACTACGAAAGCTTTCAGGACAGTTTGATGTTTTAACATCCTTTTCAAGAGTTTAAATATATGTTGGTCAACACAGGAAAAATTAAGTACTTTAAAGAAAATATATGCTTCAAATAAGCCAACAAATTACCTAGAGGTAATGATAATTTATGCCATTAATGCTGTCTTTTGACCTATTAATACATTTGCATTGTCATTAAAATATATTTCTAAGACTAATATCAATAAAGTAAGAGATCTTACCTAGACCGTGTCTATGTGTTGACATTGGTGGTAAGACAGTCCAAGTCTTGGTTTTGGGATTGTAACATTCAACAGTGTTCAATGTCTTTAAGCCATCTCGACCTCCAATTACGAAGAGTTTGTCATCAATAACAGCCACACCAAACTGCAACCTCCGGCCGTTCATCATCCCTGCCTGGATCCATAAATTTGTTCTGAGGTCATATTTCTCTATGGTTGTAGCTCCTGATAACACACAAAATCAAAAGTCACCAATTACTACTAATCCAACACACAGCCTGCTCAAGGCATTGTACAAAGGAGGAAGTGAAAACACTCTTGTTACATTCATTTTTCTCAAAGAAAAAGTGGCAAAACCCAAAAGAGGCTGTAATTCATCAGCTTTACTCTCTTCTCTTGGCAGACAATAAGGATCAAAATAGACACAAATTTTCAACTTGTTTGAATTACATAACGATCTCACTCCACTGAGTCAATTGAGATCTTGTCGGGCATGACTCATTCCTGCCTTATTTTGCAATGTTTAGTCAGTGCACACCACTAAAAATGTAGTAAAATCCCAGCACTGAATACTTTTATGAAAGGTCTTTTAATAACTAATCTAGGTATGTTACCTGTATAGTTTCCAAATCTGAAAAGAAGATAAAATAAATATTACCGTGTTTGTTTTTAAATTTACCTATGCCTTGGCTCGGTGCCTATGGCTCAATCGGCTAAGGCGCCAGCCATGTACACCTAAGGTGGCGGGTTCGAATCCCCAGCCCGGGCCCGCCAAACAACAATGATGGCTGCAACCAAAAAATGGCCGGGCGTTGTGGCGGGTGACTGTGGTCCCAGCTACTTGGGAGGCAGAGGCAGGAGACTCGCTTG
>CAUYQV010183615.1:0-40020 GCA_963574575.1 Galagoides demidoff
ACCCTGAACTAGAGCGAGACCTCATCTCTACTAATAGTAGAAAAACTAGCCCGGCATTGTGACAGATCCCTGTAGTACCAGCTACTTGAAAGACTGAGGTGAGTGCAAGAGTTTGAGGTTGCTGTGAGCCAAGATGATGCCGTGGCACTCAAACGCAGGGTGACAAAGTGAGACTCTGTCTCAAAATAAATAAATAAATGGTAAAAAAAAAAAAAAATCAGAGAGCAGCAATAATATTATGAATATTATGGTGTTGTGGAGGAAATACTATTGACATTAAACGAACACAGTATATACATACGTATATGATATGTCCTGAATCGTCTTCATAAATTCATGTACTGTACAAGGAATGGAAGGTGGAAAAAGTGGGTCTGTTCTTCTAGTGAAAAGGAAAAGAAGTTATCTGGAGATAGATTGTGAAAAACTCACAGTATGATAAATGATAGTAAATAAAATAATCTAAGTGAAGTGTTGCTTGGAAACCAGATAACATGTACCTGATTTCACTTCCACTCATGTCAAGTTTAACAAGATATTTATGAATATTGTTTGTTGCTCTGATTTAAACTCCAACTTACTCAGGATAGCACAAATGCAACAGCAATAATTATTTCCACTCAGCAAGACACTGTCACGTGTCAACATGAACACAACTGTGAGACACTGGTGTACCAAGGTATAAAACCTTACCAAATTGTTTGTACAGTGCTGGCAACATAAGTACATGTTGGCAAGTTCACACACTTAATTGTCAGACATATATTCAGGTTGCCATACCATGTCCTGAGAATTATATAAAGAATTATTGAACAATTATTTTAGTGGTCATTATTGATTCCATTGTCATACCATTTTCCTAAATGCTAGATTTTTATTCACTTAAAAACTGAACCAGTAATTATTTCTTTCATAGAAAGAATTACTATGTAGTATGTATGTAATCTTGAGTGTATTATGATGTGTTTTTGCAACATTTTTCCTTAAGTAATGGCTTAGATTATGTGAGAATTATTGGACTGAATCTCTGTCAAATAAGGTTATGGTATGTTTTCCCTAAACATCAAGCTAATTAGGAGTCAATCTCATGCACCATTATAAATCCCCTGGATCCATTTTGTCCAATGTTATCTGTTTTTCATCTTAATTAAAAAAATAACATAGTGTGCTGTACCTCATAGAATCTCATCTATGTTCCACACAGGAAAAACAGTGAGGATGAAGGTGATGGTGCAAAAAGCTTGATGTCCTATGATTTTGTACCCCTCAGACACTTTTCTGAATTTTGACTCACTAACCCACTCTCCCACCCTCATAAAAGAAACTAATAATCTACAAAATTACAATTTCCATTTCTTCTCTTGTTGTTAATTGTATTTTAATATAGTTCTTAAAATAGCAAATTTTTTTTTAAAGGAATAAAAGAATAATCTAATAATAGACATGTAAACGGATATTATAACAAGATTTTTTGTGATGAAGCAAACATATACCAGGCCGAAGTGTCTTATTATTTTAAAAACAATCTCCAGCTTATTTATTCCTTCATTCTCAAAAGGTAAATTTAGAGTGAGAACTTGGGGTGTTTCTCATTTATGTATAGAAGTAATAAAGTATGTGATTCCAAGAAAATCATATGTCAGGGATGAATTAAAAGGTTCTGAACTGATAACTTGTGACAAAATAAAATACAGCCTGAGATGACAGGGGTAGTGTCAGCTACTAGACATATAAGTCTGGTTTGCACTTTTTCTACTACTTACTAATTATATAGATTTTGGCAAGTCATTTATATGCTCTGGAGCTTAGACTTCTCATTTAAATTAAAAATCTCAGAGTGTTAAGGGATTAATAAATATATTAGTTTATTTAAAATTTATTGAACATCATCAATATGCCACTTAATGTTAAAATATGAGGCAGATGCTGAAGAAATACCTCGAATATGGATATTAAACAATTGTTAATATTCATGTAACACAACTCCACCCCACTTTAATTTTAGGAAAAATTTAAACAACAGAGAATTTATTTTCAATTTGAATTAGCATGTGCATTAAAAATCTATATAACTGTGCTTTTTGAAATGTTATGAAAGTGATGCTGGAGCAAATCATAAATTTACTAACTGGAATCGATCTTCTACATGTATATTCAGTAGGAAGTTATAAAATTTTCAGAGTCTATATTAAAAAAGAATATATAGAATGCCTAGTGTAGTAAAATAAAGGGCATTCAGTTCCTGTAACAAACTGCAGAGCCCAAATGTAATTGCCTTATGGACATCATGATAAATTTAGTATAGAGAGTTCAAGTAAACATCCATTACCTCCACTCACAAACGTGTTCAACTATTCATACTTCAAACGCCTATCACATTTTTAAGTGAGAATAATTTATAACCATGTATAGTCTATCTTTTAGTGTGCACCAGTGTGGCACTGAAAGGATTATTTAATAACTACAGTTTATAGGAAACTCATTTAAATGTGGTAAATGTGATAAGGGAATTTATTTTATTTTATTTTGTTCATTTTGAGATAAGGTCTTGCTCAGTCTGCTAGTGTAGTGACATCAGCCTAGCTTAATGCAGGTTTAAGCTCTTGGGCTCAAATGATCCTCCTTCCTCAACCTCTTGAGTAGCTGGGATAATAGGCCTGTGCTACTCCATCTGGATAGTTTTTCTGTTTTTTGTAAGGATGGTGTCTTACTCTTGGTCATGGTGGTCTCTAAGTCTTGGCCTCAACTAATTCTCCATCTTGCCTCCCAAAATGCTAGGACTACGGGTGTAAGCTACCGCACCAAGCCTAAAAATTTTAATAATAACTTTGAGATGGTTTTTTGTTTTCTGAGATAGAGACTTACACTGGAGTGTAAGTGTTGCCCAGCTGGAGATCAGTGGTGAAGTCATATCTCACTATAACCTTGAACTTTCGTGTTCAATAATCCTCCTGCTTCAGCTTCCCCAGTTCCCCTAGGACTGCAAGCATGCACTACACCAAGCCAATTTCTTTTATTTCTTGTAGAGTCAGGGCCTTGCTATGTTTCCCAGACTGGTCTTGATCTCTTGGGCTCAAGGAATCCTAACCCTCCCTCCTCGGACTCCCAAAACTGTGGGATTGTAGGCAGGAGCCATCCTCCCTGGCTCAGGAAGCACTTTTAGTTTAATTAAAGCAAAAATAGTGGCACCTAAATTACTTTAGTCTAAAAAACTCTATTTTCTTAGTGGTGGAGTAGAAAGAAAAAAGTTGGAAGAGTAGGGAATGGTGAATGAAGGGAGTAGAGAACTTCTGACCAGTACATTCAAAGGGGGAGATGTGCTCAAAAAGGAGTCATTCCCCCCAGCATGTGAGAGATGACAATCACTGAGCTTCTCAGTGGGTAAAAAGCAGGAATTAGATGTGAGATGGAAAGACAGACATTAATATATTCCTCGTTAGAGGTGAGCTGGACTCCCAATCCTAATCTCCGTCTAGAAATCGATGCAGATAAGCACATAGAGATAAAAATGTGATTCTCATGTGTCTGATCAGGCTTGTAATATACTATATTTAGACAGTTTTCCAGAGTAAAGACTCACTCATGCATGATGAATCAGTACTAAAGATGACCAGCTCAAAGGCTCCACGGAGAGGCAAAGAGCACTAAGGCACATTTTTGTTATTGTTTTTGTATTTTTTAAAAATCAATTAAAAACCAAAAATAACTGGTTTATGACAGATAGATATTATAATTAAGATAATAAAAAAAGTACCTGAAAAGAAAGTGATATAATTCTAGAACAGAAGGATGCTTAAGGGTAAAGATATAAAATTATGCCTATATATGCATAAACACAACTCTACTTTTGTCCCAAAGATATTTAAGAAAGTAGTATACTGATTGAGAATGCCTCTATTTGATATAAAAAGCAACATATAGAAATAACTATGGCTAAAAATAAAATAGTAATCAATTTATTAATAAGCCTGATGAAAGGACAGAGAAGAAGTGTGACTAGCAAAGACATAGAAAATCATAAAAATAAAATAAAATAAAATAAAAAATAATAAATAAAAAATATCCAAAATGAGGCATGAAAAGAGAAAACACAGAAGAAAATGTCTACAATCTTAGGGTATTTTTTTTTCCACACTGATATAGTTTGTCATATACTGGAAATTAAAAGACAGCAAAGCCTAGCTCCAGACAAATCAGCATCAAAATTTAGTGTTGTAAGGAGAAAATAACTGTAAAGTTCTCTAAAATGAACAGAAAAATAAGAAGAAAGAATATCATAATATTATCAAATGGCTCTTGAGCTAACCAAAATAATTCAGTATTATGAATTCACACACTTCAGATTTCTGAGGCAAAAATAATTTTGAATTAATATTGAATTCTATATCCAGACCACCAACACTTAATTTTACTGCTAGAACATTTTCATATATATTCACACTCAATATCTTTGGTTAGTATGAATGTGTTTTGTGTGTGGGGTACGTCTGTAAATATAAAGATGGAAAAAAACAGAGGATAAAAGAAAAATAAGAATAAATGAGATCCAGAGAACGGAGCCACCTCAGGAGAAGAACAAAAGAACCACAGTGAGTGGTAACAATGCCCTGATAAAACACACAGCAGAGCTTCTTCAACGTTCATCGGACTGTACTATTTCTTTTTTTTTCCCCATATGTATAGGACTGTACTGTTTCCATTTATTTTTGGATGATTTATTTCAATTGGTCTTCTTTCCGGAGGTGTCATACATATAAAGGTAAGGAGTGAGAATTTGTATTGGGAATCATTAGAAACAATAAGTGTAGGAATCTGAATATCCTCACAATCTTGCAGGAGAGACATTGAGCAATGTAATAGAAACATAATTATTCAATACTTCTTAGCATGATAGTTATTTCACAATTTTAAGCCCTGTTAAAATTTATTTTCTTTTTAGTGTTAAAACTAGCTCAAGTTAACCATTTTTTTTCTATTTGCTTTCTCTCTAGTCATAGTGAAGTTATATTTACGTTTAGCTCTGATTCCTCACACCATTTAAAACCTCAACAGCCCGCCACTCCTGATGATGTCAACTAAAACCTCAGAAGTCAATGCCATAAAAAACTAACCACTGAAACAAACAAGCAAAACAGAAAAATTATAGAAATCAGACAAAACTAGTAAAAGTGACTTACACGTAGCAAGTGTCTTGAATTTGTTTGTTATTTTGTTGTATTTTGTGGCTTTTCTGGAAGTATGGAACCCAGAGTTAATCCTTTATAAAGTGGGAAAAAGTAAAGCACAGGAAAACAAACATAGGATAAATGAAATCAACAGTATATGAAAAAGAAAAGGTAGGTAATATTCAGCAATAAGAAACCCCCAAACTAACTCATGAATAGATAAACAAAATTGGCAAATCTATAGCTAAATTAATATTGGCATTAAAAAAAGAAAGAAAAAATGCATCATCAAATCAAGAATCGGAAAAGTCGGACCTTACTGCTATATATAAATGAATAAGAGAATATGATGAATAACTTTCGGCCAAAATATTCTTGAAGCAAAACAAAAAATTGAAAATAAATTCTTGATAGCTATATATCTACTTCAATTGAATGTGTTAAAAAAAAACAGACTTCTCACAGAATAACTTTTGAGCAAAGATAACTCATTAATGAATTCTCTTAAACACTCAAAAAAAGTGTGCCATCAATCTTACACAAACATTTTCAGAAAAATGTTAACTCTCTTATGATACCATTATAATACTAGTACAAAAATAATGAAAAAGAAGAATATTAAATGATATCCTCATTAATAAAGCCATATTTTTAATAAATAATAGCAAATTGAACCTAGTAACATATATAAAAAAATATGATGATCAAATAGGACTTATATTGGGGTTGTAAAGTTTTTGGCATTGAAAAAAAATCAGATGGCCCAGATCTGACTCTCACATTTATAATCAATTGATTTTCAAGAAATTTATAAAACTAATTCAATAGAGAAAGACGAGTCTCTGTAAAAAATGGTGGTAGATTAACAGAATATCTGTAGAGAAAAAGGAATATGAAATTTTATATGACAAGATGTTCAAATACTAACCTAAAATGGATCATAGACAAATTACCAAGTCTACAAGTATAAATCTAGTTGAAAAACGATACAACTGAGATACAATATTAGTTAACTTCAGAGAAGTCAATATTTCCTAAAACACAAAGCACACAACATAGGAGAAAATAACAATAAATCATATTGCCTACATTAAATTAAAAACTTTTGCTCTTCAAATGATACCCCCTTACACACACACACACATACACACACACATGCAAATAGCACAAATACCCATATATACACACACACAAAACCCCCCAAAGCAAGCCATAGGTTGGGCTAAAATATTTACCATTCCTATAATAGACAAAAGAATTCTACCAACAATATACATGTGCCACTTAAAATTCTAGAGTAGAAACACAATCAGTACGACTATAATATGGGAAAAAAAAAGAAGGAAAAGTACAAGAATGGTCAATAAGCATATAAAAAATGTTTAACATGGTTATCCACCAGGGAGATGCAAAGTAAACCCATAATGACATACTGACAAATACTTATAAAATAGAATAAATTTTAGGAGTAATATTACCAACTAATGTGTTGAGATGTAAAGGAACTGGAACTCTGACAACATTTTCTATTTATCTGAGATAGTCTAATTCTTGGCATTTCTTGACTAAAATATAGAAACACATCCTTATTGTGTGCCTCAGCCATTCCACTCCTAGGAATTTCTCTAAATAAGTAAAAAAAATAAATAAACAAATTTATGACCACAGAAAGACTTTTATTCTAACGTTCATAGCACTTTAACTTTGGTAACAGCAGATGATGTAATCAAAAATATTAATACATGAATGATGAAGAGTGGTATTCTCATACAATGGAATAGTACTCAGCAATAAAAAAATTACATGTTTGCAAAAAATATTAAAACATTTCAAAGATATTATGCATGTGAAAGAAATTAACCTCTGTCCCCCCTACATAAAATATGTGGTCAATGATCATATACTGTAGAATCATCCCATTCTTGAAGAGCAAGTTAATCTATAGTGAGAGAAATTAGATCAGTGGTTGCCTAGATACAGGTAAGAGGGGAATAGATTTAAAAGGAAATGGAAAGGATGAAAATATTCATTATCTTGAGTGTAGGGAAAGTTTTATTGGTATATACATATGTCAAAAATGATCAAATTGTGTTCTTTCGGTATGTTTAATTTATTTTTATTTAATTATATTTCCTTAAATATATGTTAAAAATGATGTCGTCTATATATCCTGAACTTAAGTTTGTTAAGAAATATATTATAGTTCTTGGCTTGGCACCCGTAGCTCAGTGAGTAGGGTGCCAGCCACATACACCGAGGCTGGAGAGTTCGAGCCCAGCCCGAGCCTGCTAAACAGCAGTGACAACGGCAACCAAAAAATAGCCAGGTGCTGTAGTGGGCAACTGTAGTCCCAGCTACTTGGGAGGCTGAGGCAGGTGAATCGCTTGAACCCAAAGAGTTTTAGGTTGCTATGAGCTGTGATGCCACAGAACTCTATAGAGGACAACATGGTAAGACTGTGTCTCAAAAAAAAAAGAAAGAAAGAAAGAAAGAAAGAAAAAAAGAAACAAAAAGAAGTATATTCTTGTTGTCTCTAGAGAAAATGTTCACCAAAAGTTCATAATGATGATCGTGGATTGTAAAGTTTTGAGTAATAGTTTGTTGTTATAATTTTTTTGTTTTATATATTGTTTTACTTTCATAATTGTTGAGATTAGTTTATCTTTTTAATTAAAATTTAATTAACACATTAATAAGGTCTCCATAAATGGAGATAGGAGAAATGATAGAAATTACTCCCTGAACAAATCAAGGACCTCATATAATACAAAAAACAAGCGTACCCTTGAATTACTAAAAAAAAGAAATTTTCTTTTTTGAGTCATGGTCTTGCTCTGTGGCCCAGGGTGCAGTGCAGGGTATATCTCTGCCACCTCCAACTCTTGGTCTTAAGTAATCCTCTTTCCCCAGCCTCTCAAGTATATGGAACTACAGACACTTCCTACCATGTCCCCCCCCCTTTTTTTCTCTTTTTTTAGGGTGAAGGAGTCTCACTTTGCTCAAGGTTGTCTTGAACTCCTGACCTCAAGCAATCATCCTAACCTAGCCTCTCCAATAAGAAGCTCTTTATCTTGCATTTACACATAAAAATGATATATATATATATGTATTGTTTTTATAGTCCGTAAATGCTATTTACTCATAAACTATTCAATATGAGATAAAAGCTTTAAACTAACATTTTTATGTACTTGGGATTACATATGGTTCTTTTATGTGCTGTTTGATTCAATCCCCAGGACAAACATGGGTTTGTAATTCTGAGTTAATTTCTGGACATCTAAAGAACAAAATGCTGCAAATTCCAGCTCTCATGGCATTTTAATTTTTATAGAAAAACAAGAAAGATCTCTCTCATCACTCCCATCCTACCCCTCTGGACCTTGTATTGCACAATTGGTTTAGACACTTTTGTAACCTAGACATCAGGAGTAGTGTATTTCCTTTTGAGCTTCAGATACAATTTCCCATAAAGTAGTGCCATGTTCGATAAGGCACAGGGTTGTCAAAGGCACATCTGAGTCTGAGCTTCGCTTCTGCTGCATGAGTCAGCAAACTGTTCACATCACCAGACTGAGTTCTCTGCACAGTCCAGATCATAATGAACTCAAATAACATCAGTACAGTTGACAATCCTTTTCTTTACTTTCCATCGAAGAACAAATAAAGGAACAGTTACGATGAAAAACATTAACAAAACACCCAGAATAATGCAAACACTATTAATTCCATAACAAAAAATTATAATTAAATAAAATGAGCTATTTCTGACCTAGGAGCTGCCTCTTCTCCTCCACCTTCATTCTTGCTCTGCCCTCTCCAGACTTCACGTTTATGGGCATGTCCAATGCATGGTACGTTAACTATTTAGTTGCCGCATCCTGCTGAACCATTCTCTCAGGGATCTCACCTTTATCTGAGGCAGATGTTTGCATAAACAGGTTTTTGATCATACGTTAATAAGCAAACATATGCTTGCATAAAATCAAACATCTAGTAAATGAGGAAGCCAGTATTCACATACCTCCAAAAAGCATAAAATTTCATTGTATATCTGCCTCATGTATGCTAGTAATAGCAATAAATCATGGACTAGAGCATAGGAACATTACCTCTCCAGAGCATAGCCATGGGCAGGGGCAATGTAGCATATAAGCATTCTACTTGTGAAAGTAACATTTAAGTATTGCTCACTATGGGACATGCAATATGATAAAAGTGTATCATTCTGCCCTGGTCTTCTTAAAACAGGCTTAAGAAAATATATATATTGGTCTTGTTACTCTTAAATATCAATGGTATAGGATTAGTCCACAGAAATAGATCTGGTCAGTTGTGTTGGCTTTATCTTAATGAAGTACTGTCTGATTCCAGAGTTTGTTGTGTTAACTATTAGTCTACATATTGCAATATTATGCAAAAGTTACAGCAGCATTGGAGATTTTGCAGAGGCAAGTAATGGGTTCGTGAAAAATCAAATACATTTCCAGGAATAACAATATTGGTAATGATGAAATTTCTACATCTAATCTTTTTTTCTGCTGCCCCACACCCTTGGTCATTTCACCACACCATCATGCTGTTTATGTATTTATTTACTTTTATTGTTTGGGATTCATCGAGGGTACAGAGAATTAGGTTACACTGATTGCATTTGTCACATAAAGTCCCTCTTGTAATTGTGTTCCACCCCCGAGAGGTGTGCCATACACTGTGGCTGGGGAGAGGGGAAGAGGGAACGGGGTCCCAGTCATCATAATATTTTAATCAACAGCATTTCTCCTTTCAGAAGCCAAAATTCATTACATCTACAAATTCTAATTTGATGTAGTCAGCCTTTTAAATTTTTATGTATTTTTCTTTTCAGGCTGGGGCTGTTGTAGTGTGAAGCCAAAACCCTCAGGGATCTGAGAATGGCTTTACCCTAGGCAGCCCAGGTGTGTAATTTTGAAATCTATCTTCTTTTAACTTTAATATAGAAGCTACTAAATGTTATTTTGTTATGTTCAACAACATGATCTTTCAATGTCACACAGTGGCATTTGATGGATGTAATTTTATAATGAAGGAAATCCTTTCTTAAATTTAAAGACGTTTCTTTACACTTTAATTTAATATCCCACTTGCCTCTCGCTCTATTTCTTGTTACTTTATAATACTTGTGCCCTTTCAACAAGTTTATTTTCTGAAGAAAATATATGTACTGTGTTAGAATTTAATACCATTAGTAATAGATTTCTATTTTCAAGTTCTTTCTTAGATTTTATTATCCTACCATGAAATAAAGTATGTCATCCTAAATGTTACCTTATTGATGATTTCACTGACATTATATTGATTTAACGCAGATGCTAGACCTGGCTCTCTCAGCAATAAATTGAGTTAAAAATATATACTTATCCATTACTACACATACTTTATAATTTATTTTTCATATATGATTAAACATTAATTTGTTGAGTATTTTATCGTATAAAATAGATGATTATTAACATAGTCCATTATAATTCTTTGTAAAATAACTTTATACAATTTCAAAATCCCTAAGATTACAAGCGGTTTTCTCTGCCAAAAGATATTAACAAGGCATCATCCAATTTGAACAATATGTTAAAGACTTGAGCCAATGTCACGATTTTATTTATTTAAAACTAACCTGTTTATAGTACATATTACCTGTAAGTAAGCATTCATTAACCCTTCCTCAAATATATGATTATATTATTGTATGTTTTTGTGAAATCCTTATATATATCCAAACACTTGCTTTACTCAATACGAGAGCCCTTACCCTCCAAAGAACTATTTCATTGTTTCCAAAAGGAAGCCAATAATTGTAAAAGTTCTCCGTTAATGTGAATTATTGAATTAAATAAGGAAACATTAAAATCAGGGTAATTAGCATGTTACCACCTCACACATTTATCAGTTTTGGGTAAAAAAGTGATGTATCTTCAAATAATTGTCTATGATTGACGTAATTATCTCTTCAATTTCTTCAAAAGCTACTACATTTTGCCTAAAATATTTTTCCCAAAATTAATGAGCTATAAAACAAAGGTAGAGTGGTACCTATTTATTCCATCAGTGTGAGACCCCATTAGATAAAATAGAAAATTTGTGAAGCTATGTATGAGACTTTCATTACTATTTGTTTTAAATAACCACTTAAGACGAAGTGAACAAGCATTTTCTCCTGCAACTTTAAATTTTTGGTGATAACTGTAATGGATGACACATTTACATTCCTGAAGCCCCCATTTTCTATCCTGAATATAAATGGGGGTCACTACCCCCCTGCACACAGATAAAAGATACTGTATAATAAGTCACGATCTCTTTGAGAGTAAACATGAAAAAAAATACCAAAAGAGTATGGCTGAAAAGATCATTCTCTAAAATGAAGAACAAAAAATAGATTAAAAGAAAGGCGGTTTGGCAAATGCTAGTTTGGAGGGCCAAGAGGCTGGCAGACCTGGATAATGTGGCAACCCATATCCAAAGCCATATCCAAATTCTTCCTCCACAGGAGAATTACATTAGTAGTAGGAGGTTGAGATTCCTGTGTCATGAACCCGTACTTCTGAGGAACCAGCCTGTTTACATGAGAGTTAAATTTATATAAAAGATACGTAAAACAAGAAAGGAGAAACAGCGAATGTGAGTAAGTTTTGCATTTGTAGACAGTATGACCAAAATTACGTGCAAAACTTGGGATTCAGAAGGCTTCATGCTGTATCTATCTATTGGTAAAGTAGCCAGTTGGATTCAGGAACGCATTATTCAGTCTTAGAAAACAAGGAAATCCTCCTGCTTGCAACAACATGGATGAACCTAGGGACCATTGTGCTGAGTGAAATGAACCTGACACAGGACAAATACTATATAACGTCCTTTATATAATGAATCTAAAGGAGTCAAAGGCATAGAAGCAGAGAGTAGAATGGTAGCTACCAGGGGGTGGAGGGAAAGAGAACCAGGAGGTATTGTTAGTAAAAGGTTGCCAAGTTTTAGTCATGCAAGATGAGTAAATCCTGGAGGCGCTCTTTACAGAGTAGTGCCTAGGGTTAAAAATACTGAATTTCTCACTTAAAATTTTGCTAATTAGATAGAATTCTGGTTAAGTGTTCTTATCACAAAATACTACTGCTACTGCTACTTCTGCTACTGCTACTACAAATAATAATAATAACAAATAAAGAATGAGAAGAAATTTGGAAGTGCTAGAAACTGTGATGGTTTCATAAGTGTGTACTTACCACTTACCATCAAACTCAAGTTGTTTACTTTTGTATATCAATCTGACCTCAATAAAATGATTTGAAACACAGAATATGTGACTACAAAAACCAAGATTTGTCTCCGAAGCATGGCTGTAAAAAACCTGGCAGGAGAAGACATCATATCCTCATTCTCTGTCTTTCTACCTGCCAGAAAACTGAATATTTAAACAAAGAATTTATAAAAATCAATACGTATTATATTACTTAGAAGGCCACACAGACAATGCCTAGTTTGAGAAGGAAAGTATAGACCTACAATACTTCTGGAGATTAGCGTAACCTTGACAACAGGTTGCAGTTAGCCAGGGTCCTATCATTTGGAGGTTAATGTGCATGGAAAATACAAATGTGGTCTGCAAAAGATGGTGTAGTCTGGTTTGTTTCTTCTTTTTGTCCATTGATTTTCAGCTAACAACCCAGGAAATAAGACACAACAAAAGGAGAAGATAAAAGGAGACAATGAGGAAAGTAAATTTGTTTGAAACCCCTGAAATGGAGGAATCTTACAACTCCCATCCAACTCCCAGTGTGCCCACCCCCAGCATAGTGACAGAGGCAGGCGAGGCAGGCTCACCCCTCTCCTACATCAACCAGAGCATCCTTCATCAACACCAGACAAGCTCGGTGCTACAAGTAAGTGGGCCTGAGTGGTGAGCTTCACTCATTTTAATCTGTCAAGGAAGATGCTACCTGAGATTTCCTCCCCTACTTAGATCTTCATTGCCAAAAAGATCCAACAAAAAGGATCCTTCCAAAACAGCCCGGCAAAGAAAGACTCTTTAGCCTTCTGATCTTCAAGTGCCTTTATCCCACAGACACAAATCAGGCAGCTGAGAGACATTAGCCAGGAGGAATTTTGTCTTAACCAGTGCCCAGACGGGGAAGTCTTTTTGTCCCTGAAGGCCTAAGACTTTCCTCACTCATTAGGCTGCCAAGCAGTAATAGCATAAACCATAAAAATTATAATTTAAATAATAAAAGATTATTAACTAACGACGACACTAAGATGGACCAGATGTTCAAATGATCCAACAAGGATTTTAAAGCCGTCATCGTAAAAATGCATTAACAAGTTATTTGTCTTGAAAAAAACGTAAAATTATATAACATCAACAAATATATGGAAGTTTAAAAGATGGCAATCCATAGAACCAAAAACTACAGTAAGCCAAGTAAAAAGCTTCTTAGATGGGTTCATTATAGTATGGAAGCCAGGTAATGTGGACAGTGAACTAAAGGAGAGTTCCACAGAATTTATACAATCTAAAAACACAGAGAAAAAAATAGAATTTTTTAGAAAATGAACCAAGTCCTCAGGACCTGCTAAGATAATAAAAAAAGGAGATTAACATTTTTGCTGACAAGTCCAAAGGAGAAAGAAAGTCAGGCTGAGAGACTATTCAAAGAAATAATGGTTAAATTTTTTCTTAAGTGAAATACATAGAATTGTAGATTCAAGACACTGAATAAACTCCAGATAGAACAAACCCAAAGGCATCCATGTCACAGCACAAAATAACTAAACTCCTTAAAACTAAGGGGAAAAAAAAGTAAAAGCATCCAGATAGAGACAGTGTGTTATCTATACGGATGTACCGATGGTGATGACAGTGATTTCATATCTGAAACAATGGCAGCTCGAAGAATGTGCTAAAAATAGACACCTGTCAACCCAAAATTTATGGTCAGTAATATGAGACAATAATAAAACTTTTAAAAAGTATCTGCTAGAACTCCTATCCTTAAAAATGGCACAAAGGAAATTCTGCACAAAGAAAAGAATGATAAGGACAGACACTTGGGACATCAGGAAAGAACAATGGAAGGAGGATAAATCAATTATTCCCCACAGGAAAATGTGAGTTTTATAAATCCTCTTTCACAATGGAAACAGAAATCATGGCACTATCTAAAACTCAGGACAATTATATAAGAAAATGACACTTAAAAATGAAGGCCTGTTCCACATAGGGCCGCAAGGTAAAGAGGACTCCATGGCAGTAAGATCTCCACACAGCACCCAAAGTGGTGAAATGTTGGTTGGTCCCAGGTTCAAACCCAGCCCTGGCCAAAAAAAAAAAAAAAAAAAAGCAAAGAAAAGAAACCATTAAGAAAACTGCAATAGATAAAAACTTTAAAGCACTAGAAATCAAGAGAGAATCCTAAAAAATAACAGTAGTAGAGCTATACTTAAAATCCAGGTGGAATCTGAAAAAAATAATTGAAGTAACTGACAGAAATGGAAATACTAGGATTTCATTCCTGTCTGTATGCACCTGTCTGTACTTGTGGGTTGCCTGGTTGCTACGCAACTTAGCTCTGATGGGTTCACAAAACACAATACAGCTGCAGTTTGTCTTTCCGTGTTACTACAAGGATGAAGACAACAGTCTTTCTAGTTTTCTACATTTCAAACAGAAACTAGAAATCTGTTGGGAGAAGCTCAAAATTGTGCAATACAGGGATTCCAGTTCTGGGTTTTATGGCTGGCATGAGGAGGTGGGGTGGGGTGGGGCAAAAAGCTGTGGACAGTCAAGACCAGGACCCGCAGGGCCTGATCTCATGGGTCCTGGATGTTTTGCCCCCTTGGTTTCAACACTGGATTGAAATGGTTTGCCATAAATTTTGTGTAGGCATTTTTTTCTAACCTTGGAGCTGGTTTGCTGTGGCTTCTGGGTGACATAAAGCTTTTTGCTGTGTTGTATACCCTGAGAAATCTTGCTCTATTAGGTAGTACGTGCTTTTTAATGGAACTCAGGCAGAAATTGAATGAAACAACAAATTGCTTGCAACAACCATTATGCTTTTCTGTATCTATTTACCCTGTGTGCTGCTCTTTGGTGGCACAGAGGGAACTGGCCTTAACTGCACTTCATGTTGAGGTCCTTGTCAATGACCTGGTGCAGCCCCCTATCCATCCCATACACAAGGGATGAAATTATTAAAATTGAAAATTAAGAACTCATGGAAAAGGACATTGGAATGCTTATACTCTGTTTTTGGTGAAGTGTGTTTTTCCGAATAAACTGAACAATTTCCTAAGCAACTTCCATGACAGTTTAAGGCCATTTTGTAGTGAGACCATTGTATATACTTGTGAAAACTACATGCTTCATTAAACTGTCAAATCCATATAGCTTTAAGTTCATTACATGTCACTAATATGTTCCTCCAAAGATAATCTTTGCCAATTATAAATTATTTTTTCCCAGTTTTTAATCTTTTCAAAACAGCTTTTGATATGTAAATATTTAAGCAAAAACTCTGTGCTGCCACATATTTATGGCTTTTTAGGTTTTTTTAAATGCTTACATTTCTAAACCATCATGGTTTTTAAAATGTTAAATGTGAAAATTTTAAGTCAAAAATGGCTTCTTATGTGTATGTTCTTATGTATATAATCGTTTGCAATTCAGAAATAAACCCCCTTTCAAAAAATTGTGCAAGAAATTTGGAGAACTATATGTGTGTATGTAATAACTTTATTATGATTATTTTTTTTTAGAGACAGATTCTCACTTTATTGCCCTTGGTAGAATGTGTGGCATCACAGCTCATAGCAACCTCCAACTCCTGGGCTTAGGTGATTCTCTTGCCTCAGCCTCCCGAGTACCTGGGACTACCAGTGCCTGCCACAATACCCAGATATTTTTTTTGTTGCAGTTTGACCAGGGCCAGGTTTGAACCCACCACCGTGGGTTTATGGGGCCGGCGCCCTACCCACTGAGCCACAGATGCTGCCCATATGTAATAACTTTAAACATGCATCTACTTCATAAGTCAGCAATTCTACCCCAGTATTTGGTCAGGAAACATGTAGATAGATATCCAATAAATAACTTGTATGAGAAACTTCATAAGAAATGTTCAAAATAGGCACTAGAAATAGGAAGATCTATGAATAAGACAATTAATAAACAATTTGTCCTATATTCAACAACATGTATAAATCACACACAAAAAAAGCTAAGATTAAAAAAGACACAAAATTCATCTTGTCTTATTCTATAACATCTAAAAAGAGGATAGAGAATACTAATAATCTATGTGGACACCAATCAGCAGGTGCCTCTTAAAGGGGTTTGGCTGGATAGTGGTATAAGGTAACTCTGGGTGAATAAAATAGTTTGGAACTTCTGACTGGTGGCTTCATATGTGAATGCAATTATTAAAACTGAACCAATAGAACATCAAAATATACAAAAGCATATATTTTTAAAAAGATACA
Organism: Galagoides demidoff; assembly: GCA_963574575.1. Taxonomy (NCBI): domain Eukaryota; kingdom Metazoa; phylum Chordata; class Mammalia; order Primates; family Galagidae; genus Galagoides; species Galagoides demidoff. The sequence continues at coordinate 16,677 of CAUYQV010183615.1, forward strand.
CCACAAGGAACCTACAAATAAATGTTTGTTAAAGCAAGAAAGAAAAGTTGGTCCAGCTGACTTAAGAGATTTAAATTAAAATTTATTAGGAAAAAAATTGTGAGATCCACAATTAACAGAAATGTGTGGAACTGTGGCTGTGGATTGTCACTCAATGAGTAACAGAGAGCAGGTGTTACTAAATTGGACACATAGACAATAACTGGTTAGGGTAGAGCCTGAGGAATGAGCGGATTCTCAATACTGTAAATGTCTTATTTTCTATATGATTTGAAGCACCAGAACTACAGATAAAAGGTCAAGGTCAACACCTTGGTTAAGATAGAGTAGCTCCAAGTACACACTCCTAAAAGGTTTGACACACTTAAGAAGTTTAAAATTGTAAATCCTCTTGAATTGTCGGGGCCTAGGGAAATGGCCTACTAGTTATCTATTACAGATTTTTCATCTTCTGTTCCTCAAGATAATGCAAATTCTTCTGTCTGGCCAAACAATAAAGACTTTCTTCCAGTTCTAGATACATCTGTCCTTCAAAGTAAATTTAGAACAAAACTAAACTTAAAAAAAGGCAAAAATCATGTAATACATATAACCTCCTAGGTTTAAATCATATAATACATATAATCTCCTCAGTAGGGGAGGAGCTGAGCCTATAAGAGAGGAATGAGATGATAAAATAAAATACCTTGAGGGTACTGGATCAAAATCACCAGAACATTAAGATTTGAATAGTAGGTTTATCTATCTGATAAAACTCTTTCTCAATGTAAAACTTAAAACCCTGAAACTTAGGAGAGAGCAACTAATATTATAATATATTGTAAGGATGATTCTTGGAAACTTGGAAGAAGGTTATAAGCCATCCTAAATGAACTATAAATGTCAGGTCTACCATGCTAAATAGAAGTTATCAAAAGACTCAGAACTAGCACAAATTACAAGAAAAAGCATCCATCTGACTATTTTCTGCTATATGGCATGAAAGACATTCTGTTCACCAAAACAACAAAGATGGTAATGGTTGGAAAGACACCAGTACCACTGAGAAACTAACTGGTAGTAGTCTTCTCTAGGCCAAGGTTTAAGGCCCTGGTTATTGCTATGGAACTGGGTTCTCTGATAGCAATGGGAATGGTAAGATCTAAAATGATAGAATTCCAGTAACAGTCTTTACTCATTAAAAGCAAAGGTTATGTATGTTCATTAGACTTTAACAAGTAGCCAAACCAAGAGGGGCAAACAGGAGTTGCTGATGCATAGAAAGATAGTAAGATGCAGCATCTTCAGTGATAACTGATGAGTTTATAGCCTAATCTACCTATCAAAGGAAAGCAAATTTGAAAATCAGAGACTGCAGGTAATTTTTTTAAAAATTAGTCTGGATCCTTGATTTCTTTTCTGCATCTATACCAATTTTCAGATCTCAAATTTACTTACCAGATGACATTAGAGGTTCCTGGAATTAAGGATCATACAATTTCATAGCAAAAGTATATGATAAACATTTTCCCCAAAGAAATCTATGACCATTAATGAGGATAACCATATGAAGAAGAAAGGGGAAAACCCACACATTTGAAGACTGGTAGACACAGGATCCATGTGGTGATCCAAAGAATTAAAATGACCTTCCTGGGATGTATAGTTACATGGGACCAGGTAACCTACCCTGGCCCATCCCACGTCTGACTCATGTATTCGCAGGACACAGACACACTAGGAGGTAATTTCACATCTATCTCTTCCCTCCCTCCTCCTATATATTCATACACACACACTTACTTTAAACATAATCATCATAAATTGTAAGAATTGCCTCACTGACACTTTGCCCCGTGAGATAAGAGCTATTGTAGTACGAAAAATTTCAAAATGAAAACATGAAACTGTCCCCAGTCATGGACAAAATTTTTAGTGCTAACCAGTCTTGTTTACTGGGGGTAGGGCAGAGATTAGTGTTATGCTTGGAAACCCACAGGGTACAAAACCATACAGAGATTGTGTTCTCCATTATGTAGTCACATAATTAATAAATCCAGTCCCTCCATTAAACACCTGAAAACTCATCTACAAGGTAGCCCTACTGGTAGCTGTGCTATTAATCCCTTTCTCAAATTTTAGGGTCTGAATAATATGGTAGGCATCAGTTTATTTTAAGAATGCATTCTTTTATTGATATGTATATTGAGGACAAGAAGTGGTCTGTATTCATTTGGATCACATTTCATTATTATCCCAGGACAATTAATTTATCTTGGCCTTTTTCGTTATAATCTTAAGGGATGAGAACATTTCTCCAGGAGGTTGATTTGTTAATTAAATGAAGGTGTTTCAAAAAATCGCTTTGGTCCAGAGCAGTGATGACATCATGTTATGTGGACCAGATAAATAAAAAATGGCAAGTAAGTTATATTATCAATTTATCCCAGGTGCACCCCACATTAGCTCTTTCAGTTTTGCTCTTCTTTTATGCCCTATCAGTGCTTTTCGAGCCATTCTTTGTTTTGAGTACAGCTAAATGATTTAGACTTAAACTATACTGTCCCTTCTCCACGAGTCCTATAGTGGAGTAGGTTATTGTTAAGTAGAGTCTATAATCAAAAACAAGCATCTCTGAGCATATATGCATCTGACCACTAGAGTGTCATTTTTCCCTAGATTCTTCAATGGATAGAGGAAATAAATGTACATTTATTCTGGTGTGTGTTTAGGAAAATCAGGGAATTACACTGATACCGCTGCTTATAACCAATTGGTGAAGCTTTCTGGTCTTCTCCCATAGTATGTTTCATTTTTAGAGACATCATTTCAAATTTGGGATCTTTCGATTTCTTTTTTTCATCCTTCTTAGATGAGTATGATAAACACATGACGATCACATGTGTGTATCATACTGTTTTTGTCTTATAATCTCTCTGATACTTACATTGCTTTCTGTCTCTGTGATATATTCAGGGTATTGCCTCTGAGGTTTCTGCTACTGTACTGATCCTTTTTGAGCTATTATATGATCTAAGGTTTAGCCAACCTATTAAAATTTTAATTATAATAACATTTTATTTCTAGTATGATCACTTGGTCCATTTTAAAATATATCTATGTTCATTTCATCGTGGCCTAAGCTTTTGGTGTTTTTCTCTATTGATTATTTCATTGTTACAATTTTTTAAAACTGCATTTATCTTTTTTTGAATTTTTGCTGATATGTCCTAAGAATATTAATCATATTAGTTTGTCTGAAGACTCTTTTCATAATCAATTATTTCTTTATGTGATTTTACTTTTATTATAAGCTCAACTTCAGTAGCTATTTGCCTTGTATATTCCTGGTTGGGGATACAGTCCCAAAGAGAACTTTGGGTAGTCCGTTGATCAGTCCTGTGAGATTATTATTATCATCCCCAATGCAATGAATTTTCTGCTTTGACTTTTTTACTTATCTATGGTAATATTTTTATGTTATCCTGTGAGTAACACAGGCTTGGACTTGAATCTTTGAAGGATTATTTTTTTCTGACTATAATGCCACATGGAAGGCTGCTTTTCATTACTTTGGCATGGCAGGAATAGTGGTTTGTTTCTTTATTCTACTATAATAGTTCTCAATCAGAGAAAATCTCCCGCTCACCCCACACCTAGAGACATTTGACAGTGTCTGGGGACATTTTTGGGTGCCATCATAAATTTGGAAGAGGTGGGCAGTGCTTGTGGCTCAAAAGGGTAGGACGCTGAACCCATATGCCAGATGTGGTGCGTTCAAACCCAGCCCTGGCCAAAATAAATTAATTAATTAAAGCATAAACCTTTAGAAAAAAAATTTGGAAGAAGTTAGTTTTCCTGGAGTCTTAGAGGCAGAAATGCTGCTAAACATTCTACTGTGTAAAACAAAGAATACTTACCCAGCCAAAATATTGATAAATAAATACTATTAATTTCTACTTCAGTAAAAAAATCTAAACTTTTATTTTATTGAACACCCAGGAGCAAAATATCCTTTTTATTTTTCTTTATTTTTTCTTTTCTTAGCAATATTAAATCCTGAAAATTTTGTTGCAGAAAATGCAGAACTCTGTAACCTAAAATCATACTGCTTTTTGTAAAAAAAAAAAGACTAATGAGTTTTTTTCCTCTTCTAATTCATTTTTCCAACATTTTCTTCTTCTTCTTCTTCTTTTTAATTTAGTAAAGTTTATTTAGAAAAATATTTACTTTGGTAAGTTTCATTGAGTGGAAAGAAAAATTTCATGTTACAATTTAATATTTTTTATAATAATCTCTCCTGAAAGACCAATAAATCTTATAATTATCATGAAGACCTTGCTAATTTTAGAATATACAAAAATACAAAAACGTTAAAAATCTATAGTATTATGTATAAGCTAGTTTTTAATAAATTTAGATTCTACCTTTTTATGGAAGTATAGATCATCAAAATAACAAAATTCAAAAAATCTAGCTCTACATCTTACCTCAGTGAAACTCAGTGACACTCTATCATATATTATAATATATAATAATCACCACATTAAATTATTTATAAAAAGTAATTCTACTTGGTTATTATTTTCATTCTTCTTTTTTATTTTTGCAGTTTTTGGCCGGGGCTGGGTTTGAACCCTCCACCTCCAGCATATGGGTACAGCACCTTACTCTTTTGAGCCACAAGAGCTACCCTATTATTTTCATTCTTTATCTGTGAGATTTATCTTGGCTTTACTTCTTGTTCCATGATTTATCTTTTTGTAAATTAATATAATGATTATATACTCTATAGACAGCACCTGACAGTGGAAATAATCAAGTGCTTTGAGAATGAGGTCACCCCCTCTCAGTAGCTTTGCAATATATCAAGATGATTCGTTTCTTCACTATATGCAAATGTAGAGGACATGATGACTTTGTAACCCTGATTGCCTGGGAACATTGCCAAAAATTGGATTTTGTGCTACATTAATGTAATGGAGAGAGAGTCACTTTTGAATCACTCTTATGTTCTATTAGATTTTTTAAAAAATCACCGTCACCTTGACTGGTCATTAAGTAGGAAATCGTGATTATAAGTTAACATGAGATTAAAAGGATAAATATAATATTCTATACAGTATAATAAGGAGTTACTAAGATAAACATATACCAAAAAACATCAAAATTAGGGGTAAAAGAACATTATAGTAAATTCATTATTGACATTCACACATACATCAAATTTATCTTAAGTCCTTATTGTATGCTGTACAATCTTCTGGGCCCTAGAGCTAAAAAATCAATAGGAGCAACAAAAGACGAGGTCACTTCTTCAGAGAATTGATCTTTTATTTGGAGAAGATACATGATAAACTAATCAAAAATATCAGATAGTATTAGTTCTAAGAAAAAACTAGAGACTGCATTATGAAAGTGAGTGGGATGTTTATATAAAGCACACTCGGAACAGGTAATATAAAGATGTGTGGAAGTGCTAACTCCCATACTTATGAATGTCACTTTATTTGAAAAGAGGATTTTTTAAATTAAGAAGGAGTCATTGGAGCCCTACTCCAATACGTCTGGTGTCCTTGTTAAAGAGGAGCATTTAGACCAGAAACTCCATAAGGAGAACACTATGTGGGCACAGACGCAGAGGCTGGAGAGAGGCCTCAGTAAGCTAAGGACGCCCAGACTTGTCCGATATCATCAGAACCCAGGATCAAACACATTCCCTCTCTGAGCCCTCAGAAGGAACCAACACAGACCATGCTGGATTTTGAACTTCTTGTCTTCAGAACTTTGAGACAATAGATTGTTATTTTAAGGAACCCAGTTTGTGGTACTTTGTTATGGAAACTTTAGAAAATGGATACAGGCGGTATTTGAGACCTAATTTCCAACAGGAGACAACTCTAAAAAATTGGGGGTAATCATTCTGAGCAGAAGCATCAAATACTACAAAGACGTAAGGCAGGAAGAAGAGCGCTTAGGCATAAGAAACAGAAAGTGTCTATGTATGTAGCGTGAAGAAGAGAAGGTAGGGAGACAGGTGTAGAAAGGGATGCTGAATATGTAGGTGGACAAAAAATCATCTTGTCCAGTTGAGGAGTTCAGACTCTGTTATAAGTAAACTGGAAAACATATGTGAAGATTTTAATAATAACAGAATACAGTCAAAAAGGAAACTCTATTTCAAAAAAATAACACTCTGGAGAATTTGTGGTAGATGAGGGGAAATGGACAAGAGTGAATGAGGCAAGTAGAGCCCTTTGGCAGACACTGCAGTGATCGCTGATCAAACCCTAAGTGCTGGAAATTTTTATTCAGTTGATAAGTACTGGGGATGGTGAAGAAAAAAATGTTGATAACAATTACTTGCAGAGAGCACATGTGCAGGGTGAGAATTGTAAAATAATCAGAAATGACTTCCAGATGTTTGTTTGGCTTGAGATCCTAGGTGGTGGTTGGTATCACTTTCTGACATCAGGAACACTCTGGAAGGAACAATGGCCATGGGGCCATATTTAGTTATAAAATTCTGAGCAGGGAGGAGTCTACTAAACTATGAAATTAAAATATGAAACTTACAAGTTGGACATGTAATGGATTTCTAATTCAGAGGCAATGTTGCATCCAAAGATATGCATTTCGGAGTATTCAGTATAAAGTTGGTATTTGAAGCTTGAGATACACATATATAAGGTAATCTTCATTAGAACAGTATGTATTCCCATGAATTATGCCATGAGGTCTACAATGTTTCAAGACTGGTTAGGATAAGGAGCACACAGAGGTATTACTCAAGAATGACCTTGAAGTAAGTTAAAATTTCAGATTTGATGCAGAGAAAAGAACCAGAAAACCAAACCAGTACTTAGGAAAGAATGCCTTAGCTACACAAAGGTCTAGTATACAAAGAATGGGTTATTTTGCCATTTTGTAGGAAGGAAATGAATTAATTACTGAAATGAATCAAAGACATATCCATGCAGAGGAAAGAGCATGTCCAAAATTTTGAGGGCAAAGGCACACATGATATATTAAAATAAATGGGTAGAAAACCTTTCAGTCGGATTCAAGGTAAGTGATGAAAAAATAAACTTGGGGATGTAATCCAACTGAAGGTCGATTGTGCTTAGTGAACCCTGTATTTACCATGTTGGGCTTCATCTGAATGGGAATGGGAGGCCTTCAAGTAACTTAGACTATGTGAATGTCTGTATCACATTAAACTATTTTTCACCGGTGGTGTAAAGAAGAGATTTGAGAGCAGCATTAGTAAGCACCTACTATACATCCATTTATGTTTCCTTAGTGACACAATATTACCGAAACATGAAACATGCTTCTTCCATAAACATGTTCATGTTCATTATTATCCTAGCATGATTAACAACCACCTCACATATGACCTACAATGAAGATCACATCATTCAGTTACCTGGAGCAGTCTTGGTTTACCTCAGGTTTTTGTCATAATTAAGTATAATCTTTCATCCTTAAAATGTTCCAAATCAGTACTATTTGGGTGTTCAACAACTCCTGAGCAATGGTAGTAGTATTGGCTGCTTTCCATGGTGAAAAATTACCCTATGGTGACAAGTTTCAAACCAACCATTTTTATTACCTGGCCAACAAAATTTCTTTTTAACTAACAATAAGCGTAGCCAAGCCAGTACCGGTCAGTTTCGGTCCAGGACTGGCTTCATTTTTTTTTTTTTTTATAATAACTTACTACCTATTATTAGTACTGTCGCAAGCTTAAATGAGTCTCACTTTTGATTATAAATTAAAAGACCATCCTTCCCCAAATTGAAGAGAGTTACTGGGAGTAAATTATATAAATTTCCTAAGTAAAAGTTTACTTTCATCATGCTTTGGAAATTGAATAGAATTATGTCACACAAGGAAATGGAATGCAAAATAAAACATTAGATGAAAGTAATCCTCATAGAATAATATATTAATTTATTATATCCATAATTTTGTAGTTCATGTATGTACTTTAATAAATAGTGGCTTATATAGATTTAATAATTATAAAAGTTATTTTTGAAGATATTTTCTTTTTACATAAATATATTTATGCATAATATTAAAGGATCACCTGCACTTTATTTTGTAGGTTTTTAAAATAAACTTATAAAATTTTATTATAGATTTTTGTTCACAAATTGACTTGCTTATAACATCATTTGATGTAATTATTAATGAATTGCTTATTAAGTTGTGAAACAGTAGAATTTTTTTCTTTTGGATTATTTCATTATAATTTTAATAACAATTCCTTTAATTACTAAGGAATATAAAGAAGAGTATAATAAAATATTTATAAATTTGAATTATTAAGATGACAATTCAGCATGTATGAAATAGGCTGCAACGTTATCAAGTAACATCATAGACAGAAAAAAAATAAGTTGGCTTCATGTAATATAATTTCTTATGTAAAGAGTACTCATTTGGTTTAATATACATTTTGAAAAGTTATTAGAATGGATTCTCAATTTTAAAAAACATGAAATATCACTAAAACTGGCTACCCAGGTGCAATTCTTAAAATCCATTTTAATCAAGATCTCTGTCAAATTAAAATGCAAATTAGGACTAATTTATAAAACTTTGAGCATGGTTTTCAGAATTTGCTATTGCATCTAAGAATGAATTATATAGATAATGTTGAAGATGTTTATTTGAGAATCCTTCCTGCCAAATAAAAAAAAAAGAAAGCCGACATCTTCTGCTGTGCATGTAGCACCCATCCTTTTCTGCAATTCATCCAGGATTTGAGTTATAAATGCTTCTTGCAAATGTCAGCCAGAATTCTCCATATTAAGGAGAACTTTCAAGGGTATCCTGTGGGGAAAGGAGAATTTAGTTTTAATGAGTCAATCTTTCTTTCTGTTTGGTGTGCTTTAGCTTCTCTGTTCTCAGTCTTAATGGTTATTGCTGGAATGGTCTCACTTGGCACATTGCACGGAGATGGATTGCTATTTGCTCACAGGAAAAGTTTTGTAACTGACTAATTATGTAACTCATTGCAATATTTTCTTCATCTCAACCACCACAGTCTGGATACAGATTGTGAGTGTGCGTGTGTGTCTGCCGCATATTTACTTATCTTTACTCAAGTGAAGTAAATTTAAGATGCAATAAACTTATCACTCTGAAAAAAAAATGGTTGTTTGCACATTTGAAGAAGATATTCACACATCATCAACAATTATATCAGAAGATATTAGTAAAAAACCTTTCATTACTTTAAAATATTATTTTAGTCATTGACAAATTTTACTGTCTATCTTTTATCTAGGGGGCTAGATAAAATCTATGGACATGAGCATTCTTATTACCTGAAGCACAAAAAACTAAATGCTCTTTCTATTTGTAGGAATAAATGGACCAAATCATATATTGTTACTTCTTGATGACTATATTTGAAAAGAAATATTGTAATTTATCATTATTATTTTAGAATATATGATGTAGAAACGTTAAAACAATCTTATTTGTCATTTTATGAAAAATAAGCATAAATATTAATATAATAAATTGAGGTCATCACCTCAATAAATTTCTCCTTAATATTATGAATAAGCTACTTTTGGTGAATATTGTGTCTGTTTCCTTTTAAACCTATCATAATGGTATTATGTTTTAAAGCATATTTCCTTGGTGAAGATTTTAACGCTAACACGATTGGCTTTATTTATTCAACCAAACTATAATCACTGATCATAATTTAAACAGACACAGAGGATAGAAGTAAGAAATATGGACAGCGTTGACACAATCCAACAGGTTTTAGCTTGCCAGTTTTTCAAGCAAGTTTCTAGGTGTGTTTGTGCAGTGAATAAAACAAGCTAATACCTTTTCACCGTTATTTTCACTTTGAAGAAATCTCTTCTCAGCAAAGTATAAGAATCTTAGCTCATAGATTTTTTTGAGCATCTATTACAGATACACAAGAATATTTTTTACATGTTCTTTTATTTCTCCGTCATTAGCTGTGTTCCAGCTGTGTTTTGAGTTCCCGAGTAAATGATCTCCGACTACTGAAATGTTATACATTGTTTTTATTCACACAAGATTGAAGCTAGACTTGATTTTCTGTTTTGGTTTTTCCCTCTTGTTCCCAAAGCACTATTGTTAAACACCTGTGCTGTTCCTTGCTTCGAAGTTTTGCCTACTCTCCAAGGGAGCCGTTTCTTAAGATCTACTGATCAGAAGTTCATTGCATTCAGTATTTAATAAAAGCCAGGGATGAGGAACAAAGAAAAACAGGATTACTAAAGAGAAAAAAGGCAGGGAAGGAGGGAACTTGGAAGGAAGATAGAAAGTAGGAGGAAAGAAAAAAGAGAGAGAGAGAGATAAGTAATTAGCTTAGGATTTTTATCAGGTTATGTTTTAGCGTTTTGACATTGGTCAATTAATAACTTTGTGACACTGTGATTTCCTTTTCAAAAATTGACACATTTTTCCTGCTTTGCAGATTTCTTTGTGGTAATGACGTAGGTTAATCCATGTGAAGCACTAACCACAGTGTCTGTCACAGAGCACACACTTGATAAATGTTAGCTATTATTATTACAGATGATTTTGGAATACGAAATGGATGCAGTGATGATGTGCCTCTAATATGTAAAACTGTTATTGCTCTTTAGGTAAGAAAAGAAAGAACGTTAGAGTACTTGCAGATGGGAGATAATCTATAATTTTTAATATCACGCCACATACATTTATGGAGTTTCTAATATGTATTTGGCACTGTGATAGGAAGGGAGACATTGAGTTACAAAGAAAGATTACATTTAAATTACAAGAGAGAGAAGATTACAATCGGATATGTTGAAATACTATTGTCAGGGGTCTCTGAGACCCTTGAGCTGTCTGGTCACTCGGCAGAACTAGCAATTTTGGCAGAGTAAAAGTGAAAAGACAAAAAGGGGAGGTGGAGAAATAAACACAGTTTAATTGAAATGAAGGATAGATGTTCACAGAGAGATTGGGAACGGGTCCCCGTCTTGAGTGAGAGGAGATGCCCCACCAATGCAGTACACCAGTATAAGTATTTCATCCTATAAGTATAGCTTCCCCCTCTGATTATCTTTAAGACCTTTTCATTGGTACCTTGAGGTCCTTAGGTATTCTTGTCTATTTTTTGTTCATTATAGGTTACCTTAGTTACACATGCACCTGTTGTCCTTTATGTGTTACCAATAATTTTTACCTGCTATATTCCAGCTGTTCTATGGTGGTGACTAGTACTCTTGTGATGTTGTGACCTTTGCTGTGTACACTGTTCTGTAACTGTGATCATTACTCCACCATGTGTCACAAGCTAGAAACTGTATTTTATAGGGAACTGAATTTAGTCAATAGGGTCACAAGCTTTCCAAAGCTCATTGTTTGTCAGAAGGTCCCTTTTACTTTCTTATGAAGAAGGCAAGACTTGTTTGCCTTCTTCTCCACAGACCCTTTTCATCCCTAAACAATAGAACCAAGGTACACAAGGATATTATGGGAAACACAAAGAAAATATAATGATGCCACTGACTTTAAGAGGTGACTTCTCTGAGATAATTCTGAAAAGTGAAAGTGTTGTATACGCTTTTTTATGAATATAAGGAATATAAAAGCAGAGAAAAACCAAGGGCTTCCAAATTAGGGAACCACATTTATAATGACTCAATGATGAGATTCATAAATTTGGAAAGCAATGTTGCATTATTTCCATAAAAGATTGAAGGAGACTGCAGGTTAGCCATCTGACAGTCTGGGAAGCAATAGCCTCAGGCCAAAGTCAGAGCCCAGAGCACGCACTTCCACAGAACAGTAAGGTTGGACTAATATACATATGTAATAAAACTATAGGAGGAGTTACGAATATTTATGAAAGGGGAAGCATATTGATATCAGATTTTCAGGATTTTCAGCCTCTTGGTCTTGGTGATTTGAAGAATGAATCCACCGACCACAGAATCAGCAGTAAGTCAGGATTTATTCAAAGACACAAAAATTACAACCACCACAAAGAACCAAACCTCCTTGCAGAGAGAGCCCAAGAGGGGAAGAAGTTCTCCTACTCCCTCTTTGAGGTCTATTCTCCTGCTCTCTGCGCAGGGGATTATATAGTAGCAGGGGGCTTGTTTTGCAGAACTCAATATTGACTCTTAGGGCTTGGGTCTTTGTCAATTACAGCTGTCCACTGAGCTATCAGGCCTTGGAAACTGACATGAAATTGACCAGTCAGGAGCTCACAGTGGAGAAGACAGCAAGGCCCATCCATGACATTGACTAGCCAGAAGGCCACTTGGAGAAGACAGCAAGGTGCCAGTGTCTTCCACCCCTGCACTCCCCCCCACCCCCCGCAGATGTCCCAGGGATATCAAGCTGGTTCCTCCATCCTCCGCAACATCAACACTTCCAGGGCTAAGGTGGCAGGTTGTGGTGCCATCTTGTTCTGCATCAATATCATGCACAATGAGCTTTATGCCCTTACATGGTAACTGTGGTTTAAAATGGTGGCTTTAACATGATCCAAAGCTGGAGTTTTTGGCTCTCTGATGTCAAAGCATGAAACAAAGGATAAGAAAACCCTAAGCGCTTATCCTCCACACATTGGTCAAAATCAGTCCCTTCTGGTCTCTTATCAGGAAGGAATGCTGGTTAGTTACACTGAAACCTCAAAGCGGAGGAGCAGCATTAAATGGCTGTTTGAAATCAGAAGTGTAACAAGTCTTTCCAAATGACTAGAAAGTCACAGAGTAGTTAACAAGGGAGGGGGTATAAGGAAGGGTGTTCAACCTTCCATCTCATCATGACCGACTGGAAGTTCAGTGTTAAGGTGATTCTGGGAAACCCTTGACAAAAAGTATGTTCTTTCATTGGTTGGGGTTTGGAATTTTATTTTTATTTGTCACTTCCAATAGAACATTTCTAGTCAATCATCTGTGTATTTCAGACATATTTATTTGTCATAAGTCATTTTCTGTGGTTTATAATGTAGAGATACTCCCCATAATTTTCCACATTGCATTACTTAAGGACACTCCATTATTTGGCACAGATTTAGATTTTCTAATGAAACCCAATGCAGTATACGAGCCAGTAAATAGTTTACTACCTCTCAAATGTTATTTATTAGGCAATTAAAATTAAACCAATATTTTTGAGCCTTGACATAACAGTCCCTAAATAGGATATGGCTTGCTAAATTATAACATAAATAATAATTTTATTGTTAACATAAATGTTATTTGTAAGCTTTTCACTTAAATCCTGCCATAAAATCATCTTTTCTTGGATGACCCATTCTGCCCAGAGTTAAAAATAGGGCTTACTTATGCAAGTATAATTAATTGAACTCTGAATTGAAGATATAATTTGATAGAAAAAGCTATCCTATTACCCACTTTCTACAGTATGTGCAGCTGCTTGTGTAAAATAGTGATGGTGTGGCTGTCCCCCAATTATTTTCCAGCACAATTTTGTTAAAAAGAATGAATTCAATGTTTTGTGGTATTTAGTAAAGAGAACTCATCCTTAATGTGCACTCTTTCTAAACTGTAGTAAACCTAAGTTCATCAATAGCTTTTAATATTCGAATATTTACTCCATGAAAAAAATCTATACTGTATTCACAAAAGAAAATAATGCAACTTTTAAGAGAAGACAATTTGATTGGTGCCTAATAGAGGATTATTTTCATTCTTTTTCCAATTAGTATATCTGTGCAACACAATATTTTTAGGAGGTACAGATTCTTCCCTGGTTAATGAATGTTTCACAGCATGTAAGCAGGCTATTCTGAGACAATGACTAACCTTATGAAAAAAAGGAGTCTATTACGCATCGCTGAAAGGAATAACTACTAAGGCAGTTAAGTTTATGTCATCCAAAGTCAAGGAAAATTGGATGGAATAAAATAACAGTAGTTGGTTTATTTGACTGATTAAAAGCAAAGTTAGTGTCCTGTGCTACACATTAGATGGAATTTTCATATTAAAGGTATGAGAAAGCAGCAAATATATTTCCATGTATGTTTTGTTACGTATAAAATAAAAACCTGTTTATTGATCTCTTTTCTAATTAAAATATCAAATTTTTCTCACACTGAACCTTCAAATGCACAGAACGATTATATCAACTTTAAAATATAACTAAGATCAATAAGAAATTGATGAAGCATATTTCATCTGTCTACTCCTATTCCAATTTTCTCCACTTCTGATATCCAGAATATATCATCTGGCTGTACTTCTTTTACTGCACTTTCCAAATCACTTGTACTATTTTCATTTTCTGCTCAGTGAAGTTAAAATATTATAATGTTCTGTGTATTTAAGACTTTAATAAAATTATCCATATGACAGATATTTACAATTTAAAATAACTTACTTTTGCAAAGAACTTAGAGTAGTAAATTAAATATTTAATTTTATAATTTAATTTAATATTCAAAATAGATTGTAACTTTAAGAAACATTATTTATATTGAAATAATATATCCACAAGATTAATAACTTAATATCCAGATTATAATTACATATTAATTTTTCTAGTTATTTGTCAAGAGTTTCAATCATTTAGTTCAACAAAATAAGAGACATTCAGAATCAAAGTGAAAATAAGAGCTTAAAAATAAAAAATTTAAATTCAGAGAAAATAAAAAAAAAAGTAAAGTTTATTTTATAAATAAATTACATAAAGAACACCAGTGTCACATTTAACTCAAAAATTAATGTCAATAATATTAATTACAATGACAATATTATTGTTCAAATCTAATAAACAGATTTTTAATTAGATAAAAAATAAAATTATCATGATAGTTTTACTTAAATATTGATATGAAGACCCTCATAGGAACTTGGCATCTGAACTTGAATTCTCATCTCTATTCTGATGGTATGTTTGAATATCTTAGAGGAAAAGGATATTATGGAAAAGTAAGAAAAAAATAATGACAACAGACACACTCTATCGCTCTACTTATAGACAAATTCTCAAATTTACTCAAGGAGGTAAAATTCAAAGACAGCATGGAAGTCCATCTAAGCAGTGAACACAGAGATCAGAGTTCAAGAACACTGTAACAGTTGGAATGTTTATGACAGTGCACCAGCAGGAGAATAGAGTGTGTGTCTGGGGTTGCCCAAGGATCCTTGACTAGGGGCAGCTATCAGAATGCTCAGAATAACACATCACAAAACTTCACAGAAAGCAGAGCTGGTACAGCTGGAGGAGGTCACATAGGGTTGGGAGACATTGGTGTTCAGACCTATTTTAGCGGAGAGACTTCGAAAATTGAGACATCCTACTGAAACAGGAGAAAACCACACCTTAAAAACAAGTGTGACATAATATTATAAGAACTTCAAACCCTTTAAAACAGAACCTAAAGTGAAGTGTCAGAATGATCAAGCTACCATGCATTAACTGTTAGAACGAATCTAAACACTTTGTAAAGGAAGACACCATAACAAGCAGATATCAGAAAAAGCAGATGAAGAGTTTAAAGAAACTATTACCCACATAATTTAGAGCTTCTTATTTGTCTACATTTAACGGATACATGGCTTAGTGGTGAATTTTGGAATATTAGTGTAACCAACACCTGAATAGCATACAGCTGAATAGCATACATTGTATCCATTTATAACAGATGATCTTAAGAAGCAAAGGTGAGAAATTATATGAGAAACAGTAAAATGGTAAAAATAGCCAAATGAAAAAAATCTACAAAGATGAAGAACGATATTTAACTGAAAAAAAATGGATAAGTTTATTAAGAGATTCCACACTATAGGAGAAAAGATCAGTGAACACAGAAAACTTCTAAACTATGCAAAATGAAATACACAGAGAAAAATAAAATCTTAAAAATAAAAATCATAGCATTTCAGCGAGTTTGGGGGAAGTATCAGTGAATTGTGAAATGTGGTAAAATTCCTAGTCATGTAGTGAACATGTATTTGGAAATTCAGAAAGAGGAAAAAGAATGGACCTAAAAACTTAAAAAGGGGACTGTAAATTTCCCAAATATTCTGAAAATAGTGGCTTCCAAATCCGTGACACTCAGCAAACATCAAGGATAATAAATCAAAAAATAAAAGTAACAAAACCCTACACATTGCATGTTATAGTCAAACTGCTGAAAATCATAGAAGGAAAAATATTTAATACATCAGGAGGAAAATTAGACAATACAGACAGAAAACAATTATATAAACAACAGCTAAATTGTCATCAGAAAAAAAATGGACCAGATAAAAAGAAAGATACATTTAATATGCTGTGAGCAATAATTTTATTATATCAAATAAAAATATTCTTCAACAGATGTGTGTAAAATAAAGACATTCTCAGAAAAATGAAAACTGAACAAATGGCCTACCATTATATATACAGGACCAAGAAATAATAAAGAAAATTCCTCAGGCCAAAAATAAGTTATAATGGATGAAAATTCTGATGTTAAGAATAATTCATATGGTAACGAATAAATTATAAATAGGTGTGTATGTGAGTAAATGCTTGGGTAACTATTTTTTCCTATTAGCTTCAAACAAATACTACTTAAAGAAAATGTCCATTGTAAGGTAGGACTCTGTATGGAAGTAAAATATATGACAAAAATAACACAAAGTTATTGGTTAATGAAAGCATTTTATAAAGTAGGGAGTTGCCTATATTTGTAAAATATGAATTGTCAAGTGAAAAATAATACATTATTAATTCTAAGTAAATTAGTAAAATTGATAGATGCATATTACAATCTTTAACATAGATAATAAATATAAAACTGAAAAAGAAGGAAAGATATTGAATATCCAAATATCTAAGTTAATCCCTGAAAGAAAAGGGAAAACTTTTTTTTAAAGCACATATAGCAAATCGAAAGTAAGTAGAAAAAATGGTGGATGTAAAAACAATCGTACCAACAATTATATTAAATATAACTACACCAAATGTTCCAATAAAAGGAAGCAATTATTACTGGACTGAATAAATAATACAACAACATATGCTCTAGAAGAAACACATTTTAGATAGGTAGATCGACAGATAACCAGAAAGCTAGCTAGATACAAAGGCACAGATAGGCTGAAAGTAAAAGGGAAGAAAAATAAACTATGGTATACTATGGATTAATTTTAAAATAAACCTTATGCGGATCAGTTTAATTTGAAACAATAATTTTGTTAGAAGGAAGAGAAAGTAATATTTCATAATAACGAATGGGTCAGTTGAACAGGAAGACATAAAAATATTAAATATATGTGTAGCAAATAAGAGAACTTCAATATACAGAAAGAAAAATTAAAAAAAAAAACTAAAACCAGTGACAAATCCACAATCACTATTAAGTATATTACCATTTAGCTCTGGGAAATTAAAATAATACATTAAACAAAAAAAAATAGGAAAAATATAATCTGAATATCACTACCCATCACTTTAACTTAATTTGCAGGTGTAGAACGTTTCATTCACATTGTTACACACACACACACACACACATATATATATACACACTGTTTTAACTGAGCATATAATATTACAAAGACAATTCATAAACTGGGCCATAAAATAAAACTCAACACAATTGAAACAATTGAAATCTAAATAAAAACAAAATATAGCATATCAAAATCAATTTGCTTAAGCAGCACCTACAAAGAAAATTCATAAATGTTTGAGTTTAAAAAGGGGGAGGTGAAAAGCAGTGATTTAGTTTTCTACTATAAGAAGCTGGTGGAAGAAAGTACAATAACTCTAAAATATTGAGAAAAAAAGGAAATATTGTATTTTCATTACTATTCTATTCAAAATATTTTGTAATTTATTTTGTAGTTTCCTTTGACCCATGGTCAATTTAGCAATTAGTTGTTTAATGTCAAAACATTATACAATATACTAGATATACCCCTATTTAATTCTGATTTCATTTTTCCCTGGTGAAAGTAATTTGTAGTATTTCACATTTTAATCTGTATTGAGATTTATTGTATGGCCAAGTACATGAATTATCATAGGGAATATTCTTAGTTCACTGAAAAAATATCTAAGCACAGCCATTTGGGATGTGGTCTTCTGTGCATTCATATTGGAAAAATTGATGGATACTGTTATTGAAATACTGTACATGCTTCTCAAATCTTCTATGTCTTTCAGCTACTCAGATGTATAGGTAAAATCCTTTGGATAAGAGCATAAATCCATACAAGAAGCAGCCAATAATGGGGAAATGTTAAATTGAAATATATTCACAAATTGAAAATTTTTAAAAAAAAATGTGTGCACATACCAGAAAGAAGAGAAAAGGAGAGAGCACTTAGAATATCAGTAATGAAAGACTTGATCAAATTACAGACTTTGAAGAAAGTTGAAGGATAACAAGGAAAGTTCATTTACAATTTCATCAATAAATTCTACAACTTAGAATGTGTGTAAAAACGAAATAGTAAATGAAAATAGTTGAATACCCATTAGAGTGATTGACTTTACCGATATACCCATCAAAACCAACTGAGACAATACTGAATGAATTTTTAATTGGTGGCAATTTCAAAACTGGTGTAAGTTTTCCATGTTTAGGTGAAAACAGGAAAAGGTACTACAACCAAAGTCAAGGGTTCAGGGAAAGGTAGGAGGCTTTACCAAAAAGTGGTAAAGGAATTTATTTCCTTTCTACTTATTAGAGCCACATATCCCAGATATCAATACATTTTTTTATTTAACAAAATATGAATTTTTCTATACATATTTTGTTTTTAAATTCATCAGATAAATAGATTTCAGGTGTTCAGACTTCGAAATTCAAGTCCTCAGTAACCATCCTATAAATACTGAATCAGAAATGCAAGGGTTAGGATCTAGTGAATTGTGTTTTGTGAATCTTTCCAGATGATACACACTTGAGTTTGAAAACCAGAGGTGTAAGGCATTTCAGTTACATGAAGTAGATGTCAGAGGGATATCTGTTCAATGCTGTCATGTATGGTAAAAAGTAATATTGCTGCATAACTCTTTTCTGAACAATGCTAAAAAATGTAGATAAAGGAAAAGATAGATCAAAATCCAAATAATCTACCAGTCTCAGTAGCTCACGCCTATATTACAGCACTCTGGGAGGCAGAGGCGAGTGGACTGCCTGAGCTCACAGGTTTGAAACCAGCTGGAGCAAGACCAAGACCTCATCTCTAAAAATAACCAGGCATGTGGACAGTGCCTGTAGTCCCCGCTACTTGGGAGGCTGAGGCAAAAGAATCACTTGAACCCAAGATTTTGAGGTTGCTGTGAGCTATGATGCCACCTGTCACTCTACTGAGGGTGACAAGGTGAATCACTGTCTCTAAAAAAAAAAAAAAAAAAAAAAAAATTCCAAACAATGAACTGTCAGATAAGATTAATTATTGTTAAAACAGTCCCCCAAATTTTCAAGATTTACCACAGTCTTGGTAAAGTTTTCAGCAACTGAATTGCAATAAACATTAACTTCTTAAAGAAATTCTCCAATGAATATCATGTGTGTACATCAAAAATGTACCTTGAAAAACATTTCAAGTCTATGTCTTCATGAAGTTTTTGATCTTTTTTTTTTTTTAAATTTGAAAACCAAATAATCAGCTAAATATCAGTGCTGCAGACGGTGCCTTTCTTTGTTGGTATTTGAACTGTTTTGAACATTTGACTTAACTGACTGGCTAATTCAATCTAGAGTTTCAAACTCGTGGTAGAGAGGTATTTTGTGACAACATAGAAGCTATTATATGAAGAATTCCAACACTTTCTAATGCCCTCATTAAAATTCTAAGCTCATTGAATTATTCTTTTTATTTCTGGTCTCATGAATTTATGAAGTTTAATTCAAGCTCTGAATTTCTGAAGTACAAACATTCATACTAATTAAAATCCAGTCACAACAGACAAGCTTAATTGGGACCAAAAATCTCCTGAGAAAATTACAGTAGATTATTTCAAGTCTGAGCGTTTCAAGGACTTCTTTGTTTTGCCAAGATCTAGTTATTAAGATTTCTCTCATCCTTTCATGATTCCTTTACAATAAATTTTACTTTCTAGGCAGTTTATAAATGAGTAACTGGCGTACCACTTCTAGTTCTCAGAAGAACTTTGTAATGATGAGCAAAATTGCTTTGATTTAGGGTCTGTCATGTAGATGATAAAACAGAAATAAGAGAAAGTCATGTGATAATTATAAACAGAGCGGCAGGATCATCTAACTCTTTCTAATGGGACTGTTAGATGCAAAAAGCTTTTCACAGTGTTACGCTGCTAACACAAACACTCATTGAAATAGTTTTACAATATTCAATATGAATAAAATTGACAGTGCAAACTAGCAGCAGGAAAGACTGAAGTCAAAATTATTGATTTTAAATTCTGCTTGCCTAAATTTCTAATCTTATTTTAAAGTAAGAGTCCAAAAATCTGAACCCTGTAATGGAATGTTGCATATTTAAATGTCGCTGCCGTAGTCTGGATAGTTAGGTGATAATAATAAACACACTGAAATGTCATATAGCTCCATGACAATAAAAGCTTATGGTTTCCCTAATCCATAAGGATCTCTTTTTCATATAGTAAGTCAGAAGTCCAAGCCCTTTACATGGTTTGTCTCTGTTAGGTAGCTAGCTAGATAAAAACAGGGCAGATGATGGATGTGGTGAGATTATTTTGGACCATCTAGGTCAGGTTGACATGTACTATTATGGGAATGAGGCTGATTAAGACCCTGAAAGAAGGTTGTTATTAAGACTTTTCAGGAAGATGTTTTTTAAGACTTTGCAGGTGGGCTGTTTTGAAAGAGAGTTAATTGAGACCCTGGGAGATTTCCAAGAAGCAGCTAATAATTCTCAAAATTATGTATCAAGCTCAGAGGTGGCACTTTCCACCGGTGCTTGTAGTCTTTTGGACGAGGCCTGGGCTGCTGGCTTGCTATCCAGGCTGTGAAAGTAAATGTATCCTTCTTTTCTAAAACCTTTACTTGCTCTTGCTGTCTTTAATGATGTTGGTGACAACCCTGAGCTGCCCCACTGCTCTAGCAGCTCTCTCCTCACCTGGGCCGGGGCCTCATTATGACAGCAAGGCAGCTGGACTAGACAGGAAGCACTTTAAGGAGAAAAATACTTGCCACGTTCAGTCTCCAAGGAGCACCTGTCCCTTCTGTCACATACCACCACTGTCTAGAAAGCAGTCATACGGCTATCTCTAAAGCACAGTGGCTTGGGAACTGTAAGATACCGTGCTCTGAAGAGGATAAATGCCTTTTTAATGAAATGGTAGCACTCTCTGAGGAGTCAGTTTCTACTAATTTAGCTCCGATTGAAGATGTCTCAGAAAGTGTAATTTACAGAGGCAAACTGAAAAAGTATTGTCATAATTTCAGTATTACCCCTTGAGATGTACTAAGCAACCACACAGACACAAAGAGATATTGCAGCAAATCTTACAAAAACACATCAAAAGCCTAAATTGACAACATAGGGTTGTGTGTCTGTGTTTGTGTATACCCTCGTGTCATGTCTGAAGTACTTAGTTACGGATTGGAAAAACGTTGTTTTTGTGCATACACATGAATATATTTGAGATTCTGTCCCCCCAAAGCAAAGTTGGTTGTCTTTTTTCACTTCTTCGGTTACCACTCTGAAACAGGTACAAGTGTGGAGTATTCAAAAAGTGTAAGAGAATAAACATTCCAAGTATGCAATCTTGTTTAAGCTATTTATTAATTATGAGCTTACTAATAGCATGACTTTGGGCAAGTTTATTAATCTTTTAGATCTATTATCCTTGTTTTTAAAAATTCAGTCTTTCCACTTTGAAGATCTTGAGGACTCTGTGAGATGTTGCATGACAAGTCTCTGACCCACAAAATATAAACTACAAATAGTACCTGTTTTGAGAGCTCTCCTATCTCCAGGTTTGATCTCTCTTCTGAACTCATGGCCTACTTTTCTAACTTCTTACCAGCTATTTCTATTCCTTATTTTTCTACTTTTATCTTCCAATAAGCTAAAAGCACTGCTTCCTACTTTAACCAGGTAAGATTCTCCCACACTCAAAAATAATAACTCTAAAATATACTTTCATCTTCATCATAATGTCATTACTAGAAGCTCACTGTAGTCCATGCATTATGGCATAGTAACGTAGTAGACAGTATCTGGGCTATCACTGTGCTGTTTCCATGTTTTTCTAAAAAGGTTGTTTTCTAAACCTTTAAAGCCATCTTGGAACTTAAAGAATTCTCAAATATTTAGTAAGAATTTCAAGACTCTTCACAAATTCACTTTATCAAAACTTTTCCACTTCTCTTCCTACTATTCCCTTCCTCTGATACAGATTATTTTATTAAACTCCAGATGAACATTTGGGCAAGCGTGCACACACACACACACACACACACACACACACAGAGCTATTGTCATCATTTGTTTATACGTTAGTCTATCCTGGAACATCTACTTTGAAAGTATCTTCTTATTTTCTCTGTTGATCATGTTATTTTTGTACTCTGGAATTCCTTTAAGACATTAGCTGTTTTTCTCTTTTAGGAAATGCTTGCTTTTTCATCTATGATGTACACATAAACTTACATGGAGTTCCATGTACCTCCATGTATGCATCTACATCCATATTGATATCT
Source organism: Galagoides demidoff (assembly GCA_963574575.1). NCBI lineage: Eukaryota > Metazoa > Chordata > Mammalia > Primates > Galagidae > Galagoides > Galagoides demidoff. The sequence goes on from CAUYQV010183615.1 coordinate 39,319, forward strand.
ATGTATTTATATATTGACGTGATGTATGCACATGTATTTGTTTCTTCCTTATGATTTTAAAAATTCTTCCCCTCCATGCTGATCACTTTATTTGCAGTTTTCCTCTCTTCTTTCTTTGGCACTTTGTAACATTGATGACATAATGCTGTTCTTCTTTTGTTCAGATTCTTTCTATCTTAAATCTTTTTCTTGGCTAGTACAGTTATGAGTTTTTCAGTGTCTACATTGTTGCAATTTTTTATATGTCTAATTTAAAAAAATGTATTCAATTGGTGATAAAAATTGATATACATTTAGCCATGAAGTGTCTTTTATCCATAGCAGGGATTATCCACGTAATCGTACCTAACGTATTTTACTGTTACTTGTTTATTCTTATAGTAGCTTTGTATAAAATACAAATTGACTTTTCCTATGTATAATACATTTTCTGGAAATTTTCTATATCAACAATGACAGATGGGAGTAGGGTGAGGGGACAAACATGAATGACCTAATTATTTTGTTTCTCTAAGAGTTTCCTATTCGGGTAGTATGTGAAGTTCATGTCTTTAATAAACAGCACTGGGTAGGCTCGGCGCCTGTGGCTCAAGCAGCTAAGGCACCAGCCACATACACCTAAGGTGGTGGGTTCAAATCCAGCCCGGGCCTGCCAAACAACAATGATGGCTGCAAACAAAAAAAAGCCAGGTGTTGTGGCGG
>CAUYQV010183618.1:0-14492 GCA_963574575.1 Galagoides demidoff
CATTTCTGTTTTCAGATTTAAAAAACATTTGTTTTCTCATGAGTAAATAAATGCATATCAAAGACTTGAACAGGCATTCTCTCTAAATTTGAGTATTATTAGTGCTTTTTGCCTAATATTAAATATTTGTTGCCTAATGGCTTCCAGATTATGTGGGAGTCTGTACATGTTTCCTCTTAAAAGTTTCATTTTTAAAAGTGGTTAAGCACACAAAAGCTATTTTTGTTTGATATTTTGAGTTTTGTGTCGGTATGAATTAAATCTGTTAAATGTTTCAGAGTTAACTACTTTTTTGGGTAATAGTTTGGAATAAAGTTTGTTTTTTAAACCCCCCTCAAAAAAAACTTATCAAACTGTACAATTAAAACATTTATTATATGTAAACTATTCATCAGGCTTTTAAAGAAAACTAGCTGCAGAGCATTTTTCCATATACATGTACGTGCGTGTGTGTGTGTGTGTGTCCATAAAGCTCATGTGCAATTTAAAATAGTTGTCTATATACATGAATAGTCCAAACACAGAACACCTTTGCAAGGATAAAGGCTCTCAGATTCAGGGGTCAAATCGTATCATTTTATTATTTATTCTACATATTAGACTCTGGAGGGTTCCTCCTCCTCCCAATTCCCGACTCTCATTGGTACCCTTTCAATTGATAGATGCTTTTTACATCTTTCCCATCTTTAATGCAGAGCCACAGGATGTTATGAGCACTGCAGAGTCCAAATTGGGCTGGCTGTCTTTTAAGTCTGTCTTAGTCCATTCCAGCTGCTATAACAAAACATCTTAGACTGGGTGAATTATAAATGATAGAAATACAGAGGGTGCCAAAAAAAACCCAAACTATACACACATTTTAAGAAAGAAAAAAATGTACTAAAATTATAATGCCCAACATATGCCAATAATGTTATCTTGTATAGTGTATCTCATATCTTTTGTAATTGCAGAAGTCAAATGTGACTTGAGTGTTACAAGTCCAAGATCAAGACTCTAGCACATTCTGTCTCTGGTGAGGGCTTGCTCTCTGCTTCAAAGATGGCACCTTCTTGTCAAATCCTCACATGACGGAAGAGATAGAAGGCTCCCCGAAGCCACTAAGGCAGTATTTTTCAAGCTTTTTTTTTTTTAATCTCACAGCACACTTGACCCTATAGTTAAACTTTGGTGGCACACTTAAATTATGTTGATCAAAAAAGAAAAAGAGTTAAAAAAAAATATACTTACTATGCTTTTTGTTTTGAGAATAATTCAATTAATGACCTTTAAAATTTTTCTCAGCACACTGATTAAAAGTCACTACTCTAAGGGTACTAATCCCATTCATGAGAGTGGAGCCATTCACTCTAATCACCTCCCAAAGCCCCCAACTCTCAATACCACCACAATAGGGATTATATTTCAACAAGAATTTTGGAAGGACACAAACGTTCAAAGGTCTGCTAAATCCACTACAAAGTTTGGAGTAGACTGGAGGAGAGAAAAGAGAGAAAGAGAAGTGAAATAGAGTAGAGGGGATGCAAAGAAGTTCCACAGTGAGACATACTCAGGGACAGTCAGGGTCCGATGCAAGACATGAAAGAGAACAGTGTTCATAGAAGACCCTTATTGAAAAACCTTGAACAATTCCCCATTTCCTTTGGGGAAGAGCCCCAACTCCTGAGCCTGAGATATCAAATTTTCAAGATCTACTCCAATCTATCTTTTCATTGCCTACTGCATCTTTTCACAGAATCAAAAGCTCTCTAAGCACAGGCTTATCCGTATTCCACGAAAGTCTGTTATTTAACACCAGGGATTCAATGTATTTTGGTTGACTGTCCATTTACCTACTGATAGATACTTGTATTCTTTCCATTTGGGGCTATTGCAAACAAAGCTGAACATTCCTATTCAGGTCTTGGTGTCTACACATGCTTTCATTTCTCTTGGGCAAATACCTGGGAGTAGAAATTTGCTGGGTTATGTGGTAGGCTGGTACATCCATAAAATTCTGTTCAGCAATAAAAAGACATGAACTATTAATACATGTAACAACATGGATGAACATAATTTTGCTGAGTGAATGAAGCCAGACTCTCCCTAAAGACAGTACATACTGTGTGAGACCATACATTAAAATGTTATGTAAGACTCCAGATCAAACTAATCTGTAGTAACATAAAACAGAAACTGGTCGAGAGGGTAAGGGACATGACATAAGAATTACAAAGTGTCACAAGAAAAATTTTGGGGTTGATGGGTATGCCCATTATTTTATTGCAGTGATGGTTTCACAGCTACAAATATATCAGAATTTATCAAATTGTACATTTTAATCAAGTGCAGTTTACTGTATGTGAATTATACTTCAAAAAAGCTGCAAATAGAAATACAAAGAGCAGGTTCTGAGTAAACACATAATAAAGCAGAAAAGTGTTCAAGGAATGTAAGGCAGGTGTTCAATAAATACTGGTGAAATTAAGATACAGATGAAAAAGGTGAATAAATATTAGATGTTCCACAATTTTTGGATGAATAAATAAATTTGACAAATATTTAACGCATGTGTCAGGCACTAACCTAGGCTCTGGGACCAGATTAGGGAACCAAACAAAAATCCCTTTGTTCTAGCGTGCAGACAATGAAAACATAAGGAAAACACATCTAGTGTGCTAGACAACTGCTAAGGAGAAAGAAACAAGGCTCAGAAGGGTGACAAGGAATGTCAGGAAAAGAGGCTGACGTTTGAGAGGGTGTGGCCACCCTCCTTGAAAGCGTGATGCTAAAGAAAAGTCCTGAAACACATGAACGGACAAGGCGGATATCTAGGAGAATACAAAATAACGCTCCCAATGTTAAAGAAAACAATGTGCAAGAGTTGAAGGAACAGTCGCGACCGGGATACCAAGGAGAGCGAAAGACTGGGGCGGAGCCGCCCACGCCCCCTGCCTGCCCGCGAGTACCTGCATTGCCCACCAGGAGGCGATCCTGCACCCGCCCCGCAGTCATCTTCCGCCTCCCGCCCGTGCGTGGGCACGCGCAGAAACCGCTAGGAAGTTAGGCAGCGTCGGTTTCCCTTCCCACGCGCGGACGCCGGCGTGGGCCGACGCGGCCGGAGCGCCCGCGCACGCGCAAGACCAAGGCCGGGCTGCCCTCGGGGCGGGGCGGGACGAAACGGGGCGGGACAGAGCAGGGCGGGGCGGGGGCTTGAGGTGATTCCCGAGCCGCGGGGGCGGCTCTGGCGGTGCGGGGAAACCGAAAGTGGGCGGCGGCCGCGGCCGGAGCCCTGGCGGAGACAGCGGCGGCAGCTGGGCCCAGAGCCGCGGGGACTGGCCGTGGGCCCCCGGAACGAGGTGAGCTCAGGTCCTGCCGGCTCCAGGCGCGACAGGTGCCGGGCGACGTCGGACGAGGTTTCGGGCGGGCGAGGCGCACCTTGTTAACCCGCGGGACAGCGGCCCGGGAGCGGCTCCCACAGGCTCCGGGCCTCTTCTCTGCAGCCGCAGGGAATGCCCGGGTCCGACTTCTGGAAACCCGGCTCAGCGCCGGGGGAGTTGGAGTTCCAGAGCGTTGTGTTTTAAATCTTTGATGGGACCCCTCCCCCGGCCGCTCGGGGCAGGGCTGGGCGTTCACCGGGGCGTCGGATAGACCCTCCTGCGACCTTAGAAGCTCATTGCCGAGGGGGAAATGCAGCAGTGGGGGGTGTGAACTAGGGCGGGAGATGCAGATCAGGAAGTGGTTCCCGGTCTTGGAGCAACGGGCCACAGCCGCGGCCGCCGCCCCCTAGCAAGAGAGGTCTAATCTCTGGCAGCTTGAACCTATGTAATTTTACGCCACGCACTTCAAGTTCCTTAAAGGGGCGGACTTCTGTTAGGTCTCTGTACTGTGGAGACTTAACCCATGCAGGCCGCCCAAGTAATGCAGGACACACACACCCGTTCATTTCGAAACGAACACCTGCTGGGTACGAAGCATCAAGCTGGGAGGCAAACGTGGATCCTTGAATAAGTTGTCTCTCAGCCTCAACTTACTGCGAGGGAGCTTGGAGCCAGCTCATCTTTTCTTCACCTGTCCACTTGAGGGATGTATTTCCATTAAACGCCAGTTATTCCCAAATACTGTAATTTCAAAGAGCAGAGAACGGGAATAACTACAGTAGAAAACTCCTGGTCCCGAAGGAGTATAATAACCGCCTAACAAAACTAAACCAAAAAAGCTGATCTGATTCATTAATTCTCCTCCCTTCAACATCCCCCCCCCCAAATAGTGAGGGTGGAAAAACTGCTAGAAAGTGTTCTGCCTAGAGGTATGCAACAACCGAGTGGTAGAAGTGAAATTTAGACTCATTTTCCTATCTCCTCCTGGTCTGCCTCGATGTGTGTGTATGTGTTGTATACTTCAAACAGTATGGGCTTTATAGACCTGGATTAAAATCTGGGCCTCAGTTTACAAATCGTGTGTTCTTGAACAAATTACATGCTTTCTCTCAGCCTAGTTTTTTATGTAGCAAACAGAAATATTTAACTTACTCTGAAAGGCTTTTTCTATATAACTGCCATTAATCCTTTGGCTGGTAATAAATAATGTTATTGCTTCCCCCAGACTACCCATATTTTATGTTACTGGGTTTCAGTTTTTTGAAGGTGAGGACACAATGTTCTTTTAAGTTTTCGATATATTGGTAATGTGAATTGGCACATCATGAATATTTTTGCAGTTCCATTCACTGAGCATCAGTTATATGCAAAGTATTGTACTGGATGTAGAGAATTAAACAGGGGGCCAGTTGGAATAGAACTCACATCTCCCATGCCCCAGTCCAGGGCTCATTAGTGACACACAGCCTCCCTCTTTGCTGGGTTAACACAGAAAGATTGTGAGCCAGAGTTGGCAGCGCCTGTAGATTTCAGTCCCTATAGATTGGAAATGAAATGTAATCCATGCTAATGCCCTTTTAAGTGTACCTGTTGAAAATGGCTGAATGAACTGTTGTATTTTGCTTTAAGAGATTTAAACTCCTTGAAGGCCTCTTTTATAAAGTTATCTGTGCAATATGATCTAGCTGTATATGCAATACAGATGTAAAGAAAAATACTTTATAATTCAAGTCTAAGGGCCTACTTTGTGTTTGTCAAGTGCTATTCTCAAAAACTAAGATTTGATACACGGCACTTTGCATTTGGACACTTTTACAGGACAGAAGTTTCTTGGTGCTGGGAATTTTATATTTATGCGAATTTGGTTTTTCTTTTTTTGTGCCAAACCTACATTTTTCTCCCTCCCTCCCCTCTCACCTCTTTTTATTGTTTCCCCATAGGCCAGATTTTTCTAAAATGTTGGCTTTCAAACAAACTGGAAGTAATTAATTCTGAGATTTTTACCTGAAGATATGTATATATGCCAATCAGAACTTCTGATCAGCACCGGATACCTAGTGAACTTCAAAGTAAACTTGATATTTTAGCTTGATATTCTAGCTTTGTTACGAGTAAGCAAACCTATGATTTTCATTAGATTGTTGGACCCCATTTCAGCTTTGAAGGACTCCAAGGAAAGTTGAGAATCCTGGCTCTTGCACACCCTCCTTTCATATTTAAAAAGAGACCTGAAGAGACTTCCGCAAGAGGTCACAGGTAATGCTTAGCAGAACTAGGATTAAGATCCAAGCTCCTATCTAAGCTACTTTATCATCTCAGAGGTTTTGCTATAGTATGTCAATTTATAGAAATCCCTTAGTCAAATATGTTCATGGTATGCATTTAAAAGTGCATGAATAATTTGGAACTGAAAGTCACAAAAATAAAAAAGAAAACTGCTGCCACCAAAACAAACCATAAGCAATTATACCAGTTGGTGAAAGAGTAATCCAGGTGGTAACAAGTAGACTATAAATGGAAAGAAGATAGCATGTTACTGTTGCAAGATGAGAAATGTTTAACTGGGTGAAGATCTTAGACAAAAAACTTCCCTCTCTGAGTCTCAGTTTGTTGATTTGTATGATGAGGAATTTGGGTTAGCCGTGCTGATATCTAAAGCATTTCAGCATAGGTATTCTGGAACTTTAAGGTCCTGGCTTATAGCTAAAATACTGTCTTCAAGGAGAAGGGCAGGCAGTTACCAAAACTATATGCCCTAAGGAGATATCCAAATTTCTGTACTTGAAAATTGAGCATCTGACTAAAGAAGGTAAGAGAGATTACTCGGTGTTTTCAGTTTATGCTAATAATTCTTATGATTTCTTTTGGGATTTAGTGTCACTCTACAGTTAAAATTTATGACACAAAAAATGTCTCAGGAAGCTGAACCACTTAGTACAGTTGGAAATAATCTGAAAAAAGAGGAACCTAGAGAGAGTTAAGTGTAGGTGAAGAGACTAACTCAGCTTAAAAGCCTTAGGGCACCAACTGCAGTAACAGGCAAAAGACTGAGACAGGGAGGATTAACCAGTGGTACAATGCATTTATCTCGGATACAGCAAAACCAGGTTCTTCAGAATAAGACTTTCTTGGGCCATTTTTAGGTGTATTAAAGACAAAAGCTGTAAATTTACAAAATACAGCTTTGAAATGTAGTGAGAATTATTTTAGGCCATTTAAATTATTTACATCTTACTTCCCTAAAGGTTGTCATTAGTTTCCCCTACTCCCCACCCTACTTTTTGTATGTTAGCAGCATCTTGGGTATTCATGATTAACTGGATATAAACAGAAAAAAGAAAGAATGAAATCATAAAAGGAGATGGCAATTGCCATCATTGAATTTTTGCAATTTTTGGATTTCAGTGACATAAACTTAAATCAGAATAGGGCAGATTTCCTGTTGCAAGCCACTTTAAGAACTGGTCACTAAACATGCCCCAAGGTTGCTGTCAGTGTTCCCTAAATCAAAATTTGCTTTCAAATTTTAGGAGCAGCTGTCTGAAAGGAAATCCTAGTTTGGAAGCCTGGAGACTAGGGTTCTTCTAGTTCTGGCTGTATAAATATGTGAGTGCTAGCATAATTTCCATAGACCTCAGTTCCCTCATTGTAGGCTGAAGAGTTTGGAGGAGATGGTGTTATATTATCCACTAAGCTTCCATGCTTCTCCCCACTCTCCATCCAGAGATTGGGCCCAAGGTCCTGTGCCACTTTCCTAACCAGACAGGATTCAGGGACATTGGGGGATTGTGGTTTAGTAGGGAATCTTTGCCTCAAGTCCCAAAGCAATATGAGATTTTCTGCCTACCATTTAGGTAAGCAATCTTGGAAGAGGAAATTCATTGCTGGTTCATGAGTGTGTTAGTGAGAGGCAAGTAAGAAAATGCACAGTGGTTGTGGTGACAGCCATATACACCAAAGGTGGCAGTTTTGAACACAGCCCAGGCCAGTTAGGCAGCAACAACTGCAACAAAAAATAGCCGAGCACTGTGGTGGGTGCCTGGAGTCCCAGCTAATTGGGAGGCTGAGGCAAGAGAATCACTTGAACCCAAGAGTTTGAGGTTGCTGTGAGCTGTGATGCCATGGTACTCTATCAAGGATGACAACTTGAGACTCTGTCTCAAAAAATTAAATACATAAATAAAAAAAGAAATCTGATAAAATTCTGATACTTCAAATTTAAGGTACTAAAATTTTCCATTATTCCCTATGTCACTATACTCTTAGCCATTGACTGCATTGACAAATCATTTTTATAACTGCTGAAGGATGAGTACTATGCTAAGCACCTATAACTCTACTTTGGACATTTTTTATTCGGAAAGAGAGGCTAGGCAAAGAAGAGGAAAAAGACTGAGAGAAAGGAAGTAAAGTTTAAGTACAGTCTGTCATGGCCAGTTTCCTTCTCCTTGACTGAGGTCTTTGCCAGCTGACCTGGTCAGTTTTTGAAATTAAAAGTGCTATGATTTAGTAATTCCCCACCCCCTACTTCCATTAACTCTGCTGCCTACGATTGTTACTCAGCTCAAGCAGCCCCCATATTGACTACAGAAGCCCTTAGGAATTTTAACTCGAGGATCAGCAGTCTAAAACAGAGATGTCCAACTTCAGTTCTCCCAACCTACCTTAATTTGTGGTCACCAGAGTTTGCAGTACATTTTCAAATACACAGAATAAAAATAATTTGAATTCTATGAAACTGAAAATTATGTTATCACAACCCTCTTAGAGAGCAGAAATGAGGGGGAGGAAGTTGAAAGATCAAATGGTAACTAAAAATTTGGAGAGCCACTATAGAGAAATTTCAAACTTAATTTTTTGCAGAGGATGCCCAAAAGTTTGCCTTTGGGATGCTGATAGTTGAAATTCCCACAATAAGTTTCTTTTTGTTTTCCTTATGGCTGATGTTCAAGATATTAAACCTGATTTTTATACTGAGGGGAAAGCGTTCTTACATACTTTGATAGTATGATGGCTGTCTTCAGAACATCTCAAAAAACTCTATAAAGACCAAGAATTTAATAAACTCAGAGCATTTTAGAGCTGTTTAGATTGGAAAATAATGATTTTTTAAGCTTTAATTTTCTTTTTGTTCAATGCCTAAAGTGATGTTGGTAATGTGGGAATTACAGTCCAGACTGGAAGAGACTGACAAGCATGAGGCCCAGACGAGCATCTGAGTACAGTCATATTTACCTTCCCCAGGTTTTGCTGCATATTACTGCTTCTCACCCGCTTTGAGATTCTCAGTCTTACAGTTCAAAGGACTGTCCTTCTGTCTAGAAAGTTGTTTACAAATACGGTATTTCATGAAAGGTATCATACTTTAGAAAACAGGGAAAGGCTTACATAATTTACAGATTGCAGCCTTGTGATCAGGCGTTGCTTCCCAGTCTTTTCAAGTATGAGATCCTTTTTGTAGCTTTGTAAATAAAACTTTGTGAAACCTTATACACTGCTGGTTGTACTCTTAAGTGTTTATTGGTTGATTAGATATATAACTACCAAGTGCTGTTATGAATTAAATATCAATTTGTGTTCATAAATACTATGTGTTTTATCTGCACAGTGAAAAACAGGAAGATATGATCATGTGAGACCTTGACCAGTATTCAAATGCTTACTGCCGTCAGGGTGTGTGACTCCTTGTATCAATGCTATGGTTCTGATCAGGGCCTAGTTTTTGAGAACACTGGTTTAGAGGAGTGGAAAGGCTTGGAAAGAATCTACCTGGTGGTTCTCAAATTTTAATGTCACAGTTTGGTGACATGATTGGCCATTTCAGTTAATAACAATTATTAAGATTTGCAATAATTTTTTAACAACTTAAATTGGATTCAAGGCTATTCCTTTAATAGCTCATATACATTATGCTTTATTTTAATGAGTAGGGGAGAAAAGGAATGGCGCTGGTAGATGGAGAATTTCTCATTCATTCAACATATATATATATATTAGATATCTTTGGAAAACCATAGGCTCACCATTACACAATCTGCCAGTAATTCCAGCTATTTTGAGTGATTTCATCATTTGCTCAACATATATTCTTGAGCTCTTATGGGCCAGGCACTAGGAACTCAGCAGTAGATAAAACAGACATAAATCCCTGCTTCTGTGGAGCTTATATTCAAGTCAAGGAGACAGATAAAAAAATAAATAAAGAGCAATATTGGATAGTGTTATGTACTAGGGAGAAAAATAAGGCAGAGAAGTGGTATAGGCCAGGCCACTGGTGTAGTAGTTATGATTTTGAATAGGGTGGCCAGGGAAGGCCTTACTGGGAAGGTGACAATGAAGCAAACAGTGTAGCAGAAGGTGGTGTGGCTGTGAGCCTTGTGGCCCCTAGAAAAGAACTTCCCAGGCAGAGGGAGTGGCAAGTACAAAGACCCCCTTGTGAGGGCTTCCAGGAAAAGTAAGGAGAGGAGTGTGGGGGCAGGCAGTGGGGGAAGCAGAGTGAGTGAAAGGAAAAACAAGAGAATGGAGGTCATAGAAATGGGAGTGGATATTTCTCCTTTTGCTGTAAAGTCTTAGGCTTTTTGTCCAAGTGAGACACAAGCATCTGACAAGCATCTGCCTGCCAGGGTTTTGAGCAGAGGCGTGACATAAAAGGATTTATAATATGAGAGGATCATTCTGTTGTGTAGAGAGTAGATTCTAAGAGGTGATGTGGAAGCAAGGGAGACCAGCTAAGATCCTGGTTTCCCTAAACCAGGCAAGAAATGTTGCTGGCATTGACTAGGATGATTGCCATGGAGGTGGTGAAGGGTGAGGGAATTGTAGACCTCAGCCTGTCCTTCATATCTCACATTGGGGGAAGGAGATTGACTTACTTCACCTTACAGGTAAGGAGACTGGGGCCCAGAAAAGAGGGCTTGTCCCAGGAAAGTAAGTATGCAAAGTGTATTAAACTTGGGGAACATAAGCAAGCAGAGGCACAAGCATGAGCTTCTGCAATCTCTGTCTCTCCCCCACATCAAATCAAAACATATCAACTACTAGCTGTCAGCAACTTTACTATTGAAAGAAATAGTAAAATATGAATTTTTAATGAAAATATGGGAATTAAAGAGAGGATGAGAGTATGAGTTACATGTGTAACATGAGCCTTTCTCAGGCCAAGTTGGGAAGTCTAACTCAGAAAAAACAGTGTAGATTGATTAGTCCAATTTTATGCATATGCCATCAGTAAAACTCAACAGAAATCAACAGTTGGAAAGAGGAAGGAATGGGTAAATTCATATCTAGTGGGTGCAGTGCACACTGTGTGATGGGCACTCTCATAGCTCTGAGAGTCAAACTGTTCAAAGGCAATTCATGTAACCAAAACATTTGCAAACCTATAATATTCTAGAATTTTTGAAAAAGAATAAATAGTATAACAATGTCAAGAAATGAAGATAGGTAAATGTGAGAAAAATGGGAAATAATGATGAGACTTCTGTGCCACGCAGCAGTGTTACTTAATTTTCTTATCAGTCTCTCACTGTAAATAGTATGCAGCTTGTATCTATGTGAAATACATATGAGAGTCTTGGGGCAAAAGGATAGAACAATTAGAATAGGGGCCGTAGGCATTTACTGTATCTTGGTAGAGTCAACAGCCTCAAAGAAGATACATTCAAAGAGGATGGCATTAGAGAAAGCAAGCATTAGCCATTGACAGGTAGTATACAGGTGGGGTCTGGGGCATGTGATGGCCCTCCTCAGTCGCCCCTTCCCCTCAAATTGTTAAGTGCCCTCTTTGGGAGGCACTGATGGCAGCAATTTTAGGGACAGTGATCTAAAATTGTTCTAAAGGTGGAAGGAATAGAAGGCTTTCATAGCCTATAGAAAAAGCCTCTTGTTAGCTTCTAATGTGGGGCCAGACCTGTCCTTTCAAACCAGCAGCATACTGGAGTTCTGTTTTGTTTAAGTAATAGGATTAGTCAGTAAAATTCATTTATCAGTGATTTCCTTCCGTAAATTAATGGTTGTTGTCTACTCAAAATGTAGCTGAGGAAAAGTAGACCTCAATGGGGAAGTGACAGTGGAGCAGATGCTCTTTCCAAAAAGAAGGGGAGGAGGAAGCCATAGAAACTATTCTCAAGTTGAAGGGTAAGGCCTTTTTAATAAAAATGTGGCAGGGAAAAAAGATGCTCTAGCTGGGAAGGAGTCCACTGTACTAAACAGACTAGTTTGATGCAGTTACACGGCTCACACCCAAATGTATATATTTCCTACATATGAACTGACTACCTGACTTCATAGCTACACGGACTTTATAACTACAATTAATGTGTCTATCTACACTGACTTTATATCTACATTTAATGTGTATATAATTAATAGTCAAGGCCCAGTTAGATATACAAAGGTACAAAGCTCAGTTTTACTCAGAAGAGTTCTAGATGGACTTGATGGGAGGGACTGGGTTTGAAGGGAAAAAGAGAGGAATGTGGATGGAGGTCAGAGATGGAAAGTTAGGGAGGCATGGTCTTGAGGAGTAATCAAATGATCCTTTGGTTTGTCCTCTTGCAAATTAAACTTGGCCAGCCTCCACTGTGGTTTTCACTACATGTGGAAATAACTGTGTAGTAAAAAATTCAATGATCTTTGACCGTGGAGTCCAGGACCATCATAAATCAAAGTATTCCCTTGTCATCAGGAGTTTATTTGTCAAGTGCCAAAATTCATACTTCAGGGTTAATACCTGGCAACCAGGAATGGTCCCAAAGCTGTCTTCCCTTTCCTATTCCCTGGCAAGCTCACTTAGAGTGTGGACATTAGGGTCAACGGACATGCTCACACTCTACAGCTGTCCTTTGTCTCTGTCATGAATTTCTAGTTAGTTTTAGAGTGCCTGTCTCCCACTTCCCATAGTCTTGGAACCCATACCATCCCTGGGACTAGCTCATATCTACTGGGGACTTCACACTGTTGTTTTTTTCTCTTCATTCTTTACTTCATTTCTTTACTGTTTTATTTCCTGTTCTTTAGGGTTTGGTGGGGTTTTTTCCCACAGCAATATTAGACAGGATGGAATAAAGGAAATAATACACTCTTTGGCATCAAACAAATGAGGACTAAAATCTTGACTTCCCTATATCCTGTAATATCTTAATATTTAATGCTTTAGAATGAGAATAATACTTTTATCCCAGAATTATTATGGATATTGGATTTTTAGAAAATTCACTTCTTAGAATTTACATGCAAGAGTAAACATAAATACATATGTTTATCCAAAGACTTGTATATAAGTGTTCAAGGCAACTTCATAATATCCATAAATTGGAAGCTACTCGATGTCTGTCAACATTTGAATGAATAAATTGTAGAATATATCCATGCGGTAGAATTCTACTCATCATCAAAAGGGAATGAATTGCTGTTAAATGCAGTAATATAAATGAAACTCAAAACATTGGGCAAAATTAATCTATAGGGACAGAAAGTAGATGGGTGGTTAGTTGCTAGGAGCCAGGGAAGTGTGTGCATGAGCCAAGGAGGGTTGAGTACAAAGGTGCACAGCTTGAAGGAGATTTTTTCCCAAGTTTTTTGAGATGTTCTTTAGATGTAGCAAAATTTTTTTTTTTGTTTACAGTTCTATGAATTTTGACAAACTTATATAGTTGTGTAAATATTACTGTAATAGAGTATTTTCATTAACCTCCAAAAGTTGCTTTGTTCAGTCTTTATATAGTCGATCCCTTCCCCATACCCCCAGCTCTTGTCAACCACTGATCTAATTTATCCACCTATAGTTTGATTTTTTCCAGACCGCTCACATAAACAGAATCATACAGTAAGTATGTGACCTTTCATGTCTGCTCTCTTCACTTAACATAATATGAAAGTGATCTATATGTTTTTATGTATAAGTAGTTTGTTCCTTTCTATTACTGTATATGGTATTCCACTGTATGGCTATACCAGATTTGTTTATCCATTCACCTTTTGATAGACATTTGGATTTTTTCGTTTGGGGCAATTATAAATATAGCTTTTATATACATTCATGTACAATTTTTTGTGTGGACATATGTCATTATTTCTCTTGGGCAATTATGTAGGAATAAGAAACTGCTAAACTATTTTTCAAAATACTGTTTTGCATGCCCACCAGAAATATTTGAGAGTTCCAGATGCTCTGCATTCTTAACAGTACTTCATAGTATCAGTTTTTTAAAAATTAAGCTATTTTAATGTTTAGTGATACTTCATTGTGGATTTAATTTGCATTTCATTAATGCTGTTGAGCATCTTTTTGTGTGGTTTGTTTTTTGCCATCTCCATCTACTTTAGTGAAGTACGTGTTCAGATCTTTTGCACGTTTTTAGCTGAGCTCTTTGTTTACGTATTATTGAGTTTGAGTATTATTTGTGTATAATGTCTACCAACCCTTTACCAGATGTATTATGAAAATATTTTCTTACAATCTATACCTTGTTTTTTTCATTTTTTTAAAAACAGCTTTTGGAAGAGCAGAAATTGTAAATTTTAATGAGATCCAAGTTGTCAGTTTTTCCTTTTATGGCTTTAAAAAGGTATTTGCCTGACCCTAACTCATTTTCACAAAGATTTACTCATCTCGTATGGAAGTTTTACTTCTAATTTAACTTATTTACTTTTATTCACTTTTTCATTTAGGACCTAAATAATCTATTTTGAGTTAATTTTTGTATATGGTATCAAGTTTATTTTTTACATCTATATGGTCACATGTACCAGCACTATGTGTTGAAGTTCCTTCATTGAATTTCCTTAGCACCTTTGTTGAAAATGAGTTTACCATGTACAGGGTGGCCATAAAGTTCGTATACAATTTTAAATTGCACACGAACTTTATAGCCACCCTCTATGTAGTGATCTGTTTCTGGATTATGTATTTTGTTTCATTGATCTATATGACTTGGCCTTTTAATAATAGCACATTATTTTTTTTTTATTAAATCATAGCCATGTACGTTAATGCAATCCTGGGGTACAATGTCCTAGTTTTGTATACAATTTGAAATGTTTTCATCCAACTGGTTAACATAGCCTTCACGGCATTTTCTTAGTTATTGTATTAAGACATTTATATTCTACACCTAGTAAATTTCACATGTA
>CAUYQV010183621.1:0-13578 GCA_963574575.1 Galagoides demidoff
GTGATGCCACAGCACTCTACCCAGGGGGACAGCTTGAGGCTCGGTCTCAACAAAAAAAGAAAAAAGAAAAAAAGAAAGAAAGAAAAAGAGACAAACAGGAAAAGGCCACTTTCCCAGGACTACTAAGCATCAATACACAGAACTATCTACCTGCTTCTCAGGTTCTTCAGGACTCTAAAGAGAGGCTGGGCAAAGAGCAGGGAAGCTGGAGGGTAATTCTCTATTATTATTACTGGGCAACTGGGGAAGGGGTGCTCATTTGAATGCAAGGTTGCAATATTCAACCCTTCAGACACAAAACCCCTGCACGTGAGGGGGCCTGAGATTGCATACATTTTTCCCATTGTGCATATATCGAGCACCAATTGTTCCAAGCACTGATCAGGCACAGAGCAGACAAGAGAAAGAAAGGGGATGAGGACTAACACTGGCGCTGAGTCCCCAGCATGCGCCTCCAGGCTTGGCATGTGGCTCTGCAGACTGGCACACTCGTTCCCCCATTAGGGGAAACTGAGGCTGGGTGTGGGACACGGTGAAATAAAGGCTTGTTGAGGGAAGGAGATCTGTGCATGGGCAGACCCCTCAGCATGCCTGCAGGGAAGCAGCAGCAGCGGGAACAGCATGCTCCTGCAAAGTCCAAAACCATTTCTCCCCCTGGGCAACCTGGGGCTCCTGAGCCAACCCACCTTGATCTTTCTCCCTCAGCATTTGTTCAGGCTCCAAAAGAAATTCATGTGAATCCAATGGGGGCTGGGCTCATGTGCCCTCAGGAGGGCAGAGGGGGGCTTGGTTTCAGGACTGGGCTAAAGACCCTTTGACTAGAAGAGGGCTGTCCTCCTGGCCTTGCCACAAATCTCCATTGCTCATTCCTTTGAGTCAAGGCCTCTGTTAAAAAGGAATGTTGTTACCTGGGGAATGTGGTATATTAACTCACCACCTGTTACTAGAACCTCCCGTAAAGGCTGCCCAGGGCAGCGGTCCTCAAAGCCGAGTGTGCAGAAGAATCACCTGAGGTAGCCTTAAAATCCCAATTCTCCAGACCCTATGTCTCCACCCTGGATTCTGTATTTTTTCCATCATATCCTAATTCTGATTCAGATGTTCCAAAGACAACCCTTTCAGGAAAAAATGATATAGTGGAAAGTGCACATGACTTGCAGAGCTGGGTTCTAAGATTTCAGTTTATAACCTGAGTTGCTGACCTCAGGCAAGGAAGCCTCAGCTTTCTTCCTATAAAATGCAGATGATAATGTCGCCAGCACAGGTTTTCTAGGAAGATTAAAAAAAAAAAACAAAACTGAAAGCCCTAAGCATAGCACACACCAGTGCTCACTAAACAGGGCCTAAATGAGACTATCAGAACAGCGAGGCTCTGGGCACAGGAGAGGGAAGTTTTGATGGGTAGGAGGAGAAAAGAGGATAAGAGGCCCAGAAGAGGAAGGCGTTTCCCAGCCTCGCATGCCTGTCCTGCAGAGGAGGAAAGCAGCCTCTCCTGGCTCTCCCTGTCCCCAGCACCGGCCAGCATCACGTGTTGGCTCCTGGAATAACATTTTTTTTCTTTTTTGAAACAAGGTCTTGGTCTGTCACCAGGCTGAAGTGCAGTTGTGTGACCAAAGCTCACTACAGCTTCAAACTCCTGAGCCCAAGTGAAATGATCCTCCTGCATCAGCCTTCCAAGTAGCTACAACTACAGGCACATGCCTCTACACCTGGCTAGTTTTTTGATATTTTTAGAGAAAGGGCCTTGCTATGTTGCCCAAACCGGCATCAAACTCCTGGCCTCAAGTAATCCTCCTGCCTCAGCCTCCAAAAGTGCTGGGATTATAGGCATGAGCCACTGGGGCTGGGATGGCATAACATTTTTCATCCATTATTTTCACAGAGAGGACATTTCAACAAACAGATATGAAACCTTTATATCTGCACATAGGTAAATAAATATCACAATTCCCCACATAACAAAGAAAGAGAAAAGGTGGGAAACATGGAAAGAAGAGAAAAAGGAGATGGGAGGTCAAATACAGTCAAATTACGGGTTTTCAAATTTGCTAGGGCTATGAACGTGTGAGGGCAGCATAATCCAGGAGGTAGGTGGAGAGAGAAAGCTGGCCCACCCCACAGCATCATGTCCAGGCTGAATATGATAACAGCACAAAGAATGCAGGTAACAGGGAGATGGGTGGGGCCAAGAGGGGTAGGTATACTGCCTGGCAAAATTTAGATTAGTAAAAGGGAAAGCTGGATTTCTAAGCTAAGGGTAAAGGGAGGTTGCAGAGCAGAAAAGACCATGATAAAGATATCGGGTGAGTACAGTGAAGGGGTTTCAGGCAGGGAAGAGTCGGGCTGCCCTTGGAGCAATAAAGTAGATGGGAATTAGGAAACATTTGAAATAACCAGATGAAAGACTGACCTTGATTCAACCGTGTCCATACCTGTATTTTTCCATCTCTCAGCCTTCCCTCCAAGCTCTTCCCTCTGCCTGGCATGCCCGCCCCCTTCCTCCAGCCTGGTCAACTCCTCAAACTCCTCCTCAGGCTTCAAAGCCCATTGGTAACTGCCCTAATTTCTCCCATGCAGAATCAAGTTCCCCCTCATCTGTGTCTCCTTGACATTTTGCACATCCCTTTGTGTTTTGTGTTTATTTCTTTACTTCTCTTTCTCTCCTGGGACAGGTTGGGGGTGGGGATATTGTCATGTTCATAATGTAAGCCCTCGCACGTAGTGACAGTCCCCTGGCACATGGCAGATGTTCAAAAATATCCGCTGGAGAAAAATTAAATAGATGTGAATACTGAGGAACCATTGTGATTTCTTGAGAGAAATGATGTGGTGAAATCAGAATTTTAGGAATATTAATCTGTCAGCATGAAAGAAGATGGATTAAAAGGAAGAAAGCAACTCGTGGCTGGGAGTCAAGAGAGGAAATTATTACTGTAATTTGGACATGGCTTAAGGTGGGGGCAGAGGGAATGGAGACAGGGAAATAATTCCCTGAGATATCACAAAAGAATGTGGAAGGGATTTTGTGATGCTTGAGCTGAAAATGTGGAACACAGGAAGGGGGCTGTTGGGGACACTCAATCATGGAGAATCCCAGCACCTGGGATAAAAGTGGTGCCATGGAAGGAAATGTGGAGGACAGAGGAGGAGAGGGCAACACAACCCCAAGCCTCTTCCTGGGATACCTGATCATGATCACAAGCACTTCTGGGCAAAAAAAAAAAAAAAATTAAGGCAAAATCTCTAGTGCTGATCTCACTCTCAAACTCTGGGCTGTATTTTCCTTTTCCTAGCAGCCAGTAAGAAACATTTCTTCATGGCATAGGGACTGCAAAGAAGATAATGCCAACCCCATGCCCTGGCCAGAGCTGGACATGGAGAGAAACGACTACATGGGTCCAACCAGCTGGCTTTGCCACAAGAGAGAACCCAGCTGCTCATGCAGGCGTGGCTCTTGTACTCTGATCACCCAAACTCATTTCCCAGGCCAGGACCTCTGGGAAATCCCTGCTCCAAACCCTCCAAGAGGTTTATAGGAAAGCCCCCGGACTCCCATCTGCTTCCTCGCATTAATTCAGGGCTACAATTTTGTTTTCTAAAGGAATTCAACATGGTGCCAACAAAAATCTATAGGAATTGAGTAGTACTATATTTAAATCACACTTTAAAAATGTTTCGTTCTTTGTACATTGGGACCCAGTAGGACCCTATTAAAGCCCAGTAACTCCATTGCCTTCAACCGTGTCAGTGAAGTAGAAGGCAGATACAGGGGTAAAGCTGTGTGACCTTTGAAAAATCTGTTCTGTGCCTGGGTGCCTTCAGCTGTGAATTGAGAGAGTTGGATAAGATGATTTCTCAGACC
The DNA here is from genome assembly GCA_963574575.1 of Galagoides demidoff. Classification (NCBI taxonomy): domain Eukaryota; kingdom Metazoa; phylum Chordata; class Mammalia; order Primates; family Galagidae; genus Galagoides; species Galagoides demidoff. Next base: position 3,863 of record CAUYQV010183621.1, read on the forward strand.
TCTCTCATTCCTATTTCTCTTATTCCAAATACCAACAGGCATCCAAAGATTGATTCAGCCACCCACAGCCAAGAATTCAGATTCACTTACTACCTGCAAAGGGTGAAACACAGCGGGGCAGGGTTCACAAAAAAGGTAGGGGAGAGATGCAAGAATGCATTTTCCATAGGCTGTACCGAAGGCTGTGGGCGAAGGCAAAGTGCTGGGTGCTTAAAAAACTCACTGGACCCACAAATTCCAGATGCTAAGTGGGTTTAAGAACACCCTGAAATCCCATTCCCAAGTCTAAACTAATGTTATTTCAAAGAAAAACTAATTCCAAATCTCTAAAGCTCCCAAGGTGAGCTCCTTGTGCAAAAGTAATTCTGTAAGCGTGCCAAGGGGCCGCAGGTACTCCGGCTGCACTTGAGGAAGTGTCCGGAGTTGGCGGAAACAACCCATCCACTTGGGCTCCCCAAGGCGCAGGGCTGCAGCGGCTTAGTTGAGACAGATACACGGATCCGAGGCCCCAGGCTGGGGCTCTTTGAGCTCCGACAGAGACTTGACCAACTCTCTGGCCCCAGGCAGAAGGGAGGGAGGCTGGGGGTGGGGGTTCCCGAGGTGGGTGTGCGATTGCCGGTCCCCCTCCAATCCGACCCAGGGAGCGCAGAGCCTCGACCCGGGGACTGCCAGTCTTGACCTTCCATAGAATTTCAAACTCGGGCGGCAGAGGAGTAAGTGCTGACGACAGGACAGAGCAAGACTCCCAGGAAGGGAAGAGGAGGCGAGAAGGAGGCGCAGCCGTCGGCTGGGACCACGCGCGCGCGGCTTCCCGGAGCCCGGAGCGGGGGCAGCCTCGCGGCACCCCGGACACACCCACTGCGCCCGGCCGCCCGCGCCAGCCCGCCCAGCCTGCCCCGCCGGCCAGCGGGGGCCGGAGCCCGGGCCGCGGCAGGCTGAATCGGGGCCGCGCGGGCGGCGCGCGAGGGGCGCTGGGCGCGCGGCTCTGCTCACCTGGCGGTCCGCGTCCCGCAGCGGCCGGCGGCCGCCTCGCCCGGCCTCGCCCCCGCGTGGTTCCTGGCGCCGGGCAGCCCCGAGCCCAGCTGCATGGACGGCCGCCGCCCCGCGCCCGCCCTGCACCGGCTCCCGCTGCGCCCGGATTCCGCGTTGGGCTGCGCGGGCGGCCAGCGGCTCCGGCGCGCGGGGAACTCTGGCTCGGAGTTTGCGATCCGCACCGCCGGGATCCGCGCTCCCTCCGTCCCTCCTCCCTCCCCCACTGGCGGCCTCCCGCTGTCATCTGGAGCCGCTCCTGCCGCCCTCTGGCGGCCGCCTCTGGAGGACCGGTCTCCGTCCGCCCCCGCGGCCTAGAGGTGTCCGTTTTCGCAGCCACTACCAAGACTGATCCCTGGGTACCGCGAAGAGAGACGCCACCCAGTAGAAGGGAGGACAGTCTAGAGTACAGAGGCCACCAGTGCGAGAGGGTGGCTAGAGTGGAAAGGAGAGTGATCCGGCTGGCAGGACCGTGTAAGGTGGGGAGAAGGCTTTAAGACCAAGCCTTGAATTCTGCTTTGATCTTATCCTGAGGTTTGAGCGGAGCGGTTGAAGGAAGGAGGCACCGGAGGGACATAGGCACCCTCGTGTTTGGGAACGCAGCCTGGCTGCAACAGCATGGGACTCAGACTGAAGCAAGGAGCCAGCGTGGAAAGTTTCGCTGTAAACCAGAGCAGAAAAGAGGGCGATGACTATATGAATAGAGAAGAAAGACCCCTGGTCATACACACACTGCCACACAAGATTAAAACTTACTGGGCTCCCTATGAGAGCAGGGGCAAAGGAAAAGAGCCCTCCAAATTTCACCGAGGGTTATGCAGTGCAGGGAGCAGAGAAACCCGTTCCTTGACGGCCGGAGAAATTCAGCGTTATTTCTTGGGTAATATTTTTTCTCAAGAAAAAAAAGTCTGCTGAAAACAAACAAACAAACAACACCCACCCCACCCCCAACAAAGCAAATAAAGCCTAATAATAATAATCAGACTTTAATGTGTAAAATTTCCAACCTCTCCTTTTTACTAATTGGAAAATATTGTCCCGAAGAGGGCATAACCAAAGTCCCGCAGCTGGTTAATGGCAGGAGAATCACTAAAGCCTGTTTCCTAACTTCTCATGCAGTACTGAATTCTTTAAATTGAAACCAAGATGTTTAGAGCTAGGGAGGTAGGTGTGAAAAATGTCCTTCTCTCCCAGAAGGAAGGTGGGGTTGTCCTTAAACATTTGAGGAGGCTGCCCAGATACAAGAGTTTCTCTAAATATGAGTCAGCCGGTTTGATTATCACTGCCACAAAAGCCTGCCTGCAGGGGTTCTTTTGAAAGCACAGGTGCACAGGTGGGACAATAAAGCTGGTGGCAGAATGCAAGCTCCTCGCCCCAGAGCCAAGGCCAGGGATGGGTGCGGTGTGCTTTGTGGGGGCAGAAAGGAGAATGACAGGAAAGATAGGCCCCAGAAAAAAAAAAATTAAGGGGAGGGAAAGTGTCAAGCCACGAGATTAGGCCAAAGAAAGCGAACTACCTTGGAGTGCCTGACTATTTTTCGGGAGCCTAGGCAGAACCAGTTCTGACTGATTCAAGCTGGTTCAAATGGGATGAAATAATTCCGCACTTGATGAAACAGATTTTGGTGGGAGGTGCCTGGTGGGAGTGAGATAGGACTAAATCTGAGTGTCACGGATCCCATGGGTCCAGACTAAGTAGATCTAACAGCTGTAGTAGATACCAGTTCAAACCATTTAAAGCTGATTTAAAAATTGCACTACATTGGAATATACTTAATATCACAGAATTCTATACTCGTACTTAAGGGTAAAATGGAAATGTGTATGTTGTGTATGTTTCACCACAATTTTTTTAAAGAAAGAAAAGCTTAAAAAAAAAGCTTGTTCGAATTAGATTGATGTATTAATTTCTCCGAGATGCATACTGAGTGCTGAGTATGGCCTTGGTATTCTGAGGCAAGGATGAAATGAAAAATATATTCCAGTCTAAAAGAAACTCAGACTAGGGCGAGGAAGATGAGATGTAGTCAGAATATCATACCTGTAGGTGGCAGATGTAATTGCGGACTATGCAGAAATATTTGGGGACTCATAAGAGTGGTGACTCCCTCAAGACAGGAAAGCTGGGATATTCCCCTGAGCTGAATCTTTAAGGATGAAGGGAATGCATTAGACAGGGCGTAGTGTCAATAGGGCTCCAGAGAAGAGGATGTGGGTTGTTTTTTTTTTTTCAAAACTTACAGACAAGTTGAAAAAAATAACACAATTTGTCTCTATGCCCCACCCTCTTCCTCTAACATTAATCTATTATCAAAGTACAATTATTATTGACCAAACTTGATCCAACTAACCAGAAGTGGTTCTGATCCACTTCAAACTTGATCTAATAGTTCTAACCATCTTTTGCTATGTGTCACACGGAATGTTCTCTTTATTTAAAGTCAGTTTATACTCATTTTAATCAAAGAGATATTTACCTTCCATATGCACATCAGTGAATATTAAGTATGCTGAAACAGTAGGGTTTTAATCTTTCAGTCCTGTTACTTTTCTACTGGACACCTGCATCAGGTTGGCAGGATTTGATGTCCTGTAAGAGATAAGCTATTGAGTCCTTAGGGAAAGACAGGGCCAGGAAGAGCAGGTGCTTCTCAGACCAGAGGCCAGCCCCCAGTCATCTAACCTGGGGGCTAGACATGTCGGTATCATCTAATGTGTTTTGGAGAGTGGGTCACCCTCTAGCACATCTGTAGAACTGAGGTGCTCCTATCTCATGAAAAAGACTGTGCTACTGTTAGAGTCTCTCTGTTAGAAAGTCCCTTTTAATTCTGAACTGAAATCAATCGCCCTGTAACTTCTACCCATTTCCCCTAGAGATGGCTCCTAAAATGACAAAAAAAAAAAAAAAACCTATGTCATGGGTCAGTTCTCTGTATGTAGGAGAATGTTCTAGTTTACACCTATTGTCCCAGTAAAATTATTAACAGTGCCCCTTCACTCTGTTGTCCCAGTTGGGATGATAGATGATACATATATGTGTCACCCTATAGAAGACTATTACCGCTCCACCTCACTACTTGGCCCTCTTCCTGGAGCCACATCTTCAGAGCATTCAGCTATTTCTCCTGTGTTCTCCAGCCCGGAGCACAGAGTCTGCACATGGCGAGGGCTCCCGAATGTTTGAGGAATGAATGGCATACTGCCGAGAGCAACTTCCAGGAACTTCAAAGCATGTGGAACCGGAATAAGAGCAAAATGTGAACAGATTGCAGGAAAGCAATGTGGGACAGCTAGTCGTGGGGAGGGGGCAGGACTTGTGAGTAACACAGCTTCCTCACTTTACTAACAAGTACTGAGATTGCCCAAGAGGGAAGAGATTATGCAGCGTTTTCCAAGTTTATTTTACCATGAATCCTTTTACCAGCAGAACATTTCTTGGGGCTAGATTTCCAAAAATTGCTCTTTGAAAGGCACTGCTCTAAGCCCTTGACAAACACTGGTGTTTTCATCGTAATGCATTTCAGGGAGGGGTTGTGTCCCTGCAGGGAAGGAAACCGCTGTCTTATGCCCAACTCGGCTAGCATTTGGACGTGGGAAGAAAATAGACCTACATTCAAACCCCTAATTTCAGGCTCCAGTGGAGGTACCGGGATCCATCACAATGCTTGTAAAATTGTTCCTTTCATTTTCTTGGTTGTAAACTTAATGTAGACTATAAAGGCAAGGCAAGTTTGTGCCCAGTGGATAATAAGAAAATAAGGAAAGCATAGTAAACAAAACAAAACAATTCGAGAGCTGGTAAACTTGTGGTTTTGAGCTGTTTCTAAGGATTGCAGGATAACATTGCTTGCCTGCTTGCCTCCTTAACCCATTTCTCCCCACTCCTCCTCCAATGTTCTGAGATGTGACCCACAGACTGAGCTCCGGAGCCCCTGCCTGAGACCGACCCCTGCTTGACCTGCACCCTGAGAGTGGGCAACAGGATAATCTGACCTGCAAACTGAGGAATGGTTTCTCGGTGGAATGGCAAGGGTTCCCCGCAAGTGTCAGGGTTATCTAATTCTCATTCTCTTTCTCTTTCTCATCCCACATGGCATCAGAAGAGATAGGAAAGTTCTTGTTACCTGGTACAACACAATTTTGGAATCCCAAACATTCAGATTATTTCCTTTCTTCCTCTTTGCAAGTGATAATACTCACAGCCAAGAGGCACTGCCTGAATCCGAAGCCCACTGTGTCCAGGAGCAGCAACCCCCAGCAAAAGCAGGAGAGAAGGCCTTGGCCTTCGAGGCACAGGCTCCCTTCCTCCTTCAGGCAGTGACTGACTGGGTGACTACGATGGTTGTCTATGGGGTACATCCCCTTGCAAGTGCCAGCTCCCCTCAAATGTGATTGATCATTCACTCAGCCAGCCAGGCCATATTAACTGAAGCCGCTTATGAATGATTGAAAGGTGGATGAGAAAAATCGCCCAAAGTCAAAGGGGGACAGCGTGGGAGAGGCTTTTCTAGACAGAAGGACAAGGGCTTTCCAGGGCCCTCAGGGAGGCAGGGCACTCTCACGGAGTAGACAGCACTGTGTGGCCAGGGCGCAGAATCAGAGGCAGGGCAGTGAGGAAGTGAACAGCGGCTGCCTGGGGTCTGATTGTGGACAGCCTTCTAGACATGGTTGTCATTTGACAACCAACCACAAAGACACAGGCCTGACCCATCAGAACAGACACAGGCCACAGGCTGCAGTAGAGTCCCAGCTCCTCTCTGTGTTGGATACTGGATGCGAGGAGGCCTAGGATTCCCAGAGTGGAAGAAGTAGGCGGCAGCTTGGGACAGTGGCTGTTGATCGACAGTTACAAAAGTATATCATTTTTTGAACAATTAAGAAAGCTGGGGGCACCTGTAGCTCAGTGGTTAGGGCACCAACCATATGCTGTGGGGCTAGTGAGCTCGAACCCCGCCTGACCAGCTAAACAACAGCAACAACTACAAAAAAAAAAAGCTGGGCATTGTGACAGGCACCTGTAGTCCCAGCTACTAGAGAGGCTGAGGACAAGAGAATGGCTTAAGCCCAAGAGTTTGAGGTTGCTGTGAGCTGTGATGGTATGGCACTCTACTGAGGGTGACAAAGTGAAACTCTGTCTCAATAAAAAAATAAACAGAAAGCTGTCCTGTGTAAATCTATTCATGTCAGCGATGCAGATGACCATTTTGAGTTGCGTCATTTTCAAATACACATAAGGAAGCCTCTGAGAGAGTTTCAGCTGGAGCTGACATGATCAGATCTACGTTTTTCCAAAGGGAGAAAGAAAAAAAAAATCCCCTTTGTTATTAAAAAGGAAAAAAAAGGTAATGCAAAAGCATCATTCCACAATTCTTGTGTAATGAAAAAAAAATGCAAAATAAAACAAATCTATCACCCTAAAGGAATGCCCTGTGTTTGCCTCCCTCTGCTTCCTGGTGGGCTCTCCTAATAAGGTCTCGCCCTTCACCCATGGTGCAGGCTGCCGCCTGGTACCTCTTGTGACTGGCACTGCAAATCTCCAAGACAGCTGGCAGGGTCAGAGGTCTCAGCCAGGAAGCAGTTCCTCTGGTTGAGACTAATCAGCTTACATTGTGCCTGAAATTGCTGTCACCTTAGCCTCATTGGCAATCTTCCCTCTTTTGCAAACTGGCTTTCTCACTGAATAAATTAACTTTTATAACATTTATAACCAGAGATAGACTATATCCGATGAACACTGGCCAGATACGGCTTGTATACAAAACCAGGATGCTACAGACGCAAAGTGATGTGGTCTCCGAGTCCATGGCTGTTCCTCACTTCATTCACCTTCATCCTGCCCCTCTTCAGTACCCAGAGCACCTACCATGCCGCAGTGGGGGCATCTCACCAGACGTTGCTGCCAAGATTGTCATGGTTCCTATATTCCTTTTTTCTTTTAAAGTTCCTGTTTAACCACTCTCTCCATGATGGTGGAAAATTTGGCTTGTGAGACATAGTTCGGTGAAGGCAGGCAGTCCCTAACCACCCCACCAGCGTCACCGTCTGGCCATCCCATTCCAGAAGTCACCCATCTCCAAACTGCAGTTGGCCCATCCATAAAATGAGAAGAACGTAATTATAACTGTTGGAAGAAAAGGAGACACGTTCACACTGGCCCTTGAAGCCCCTCTCTGCTCTCAGATCTATGAATCTCTCTGAAACTCTGCAACAGGAAAATCATGTGGCTCATTTTGGATCCATCTGGGAAAAGATGACATACACAGAAAAGTATGTGACTCCTTTTTTTAAAAATTTGAGCTGCATTTGAAATAGCTTCTTTCATTCCCTGTAATGTAGAGAATTACTATGCACAGTAGTGCCACACCATGGCTTCCAGAGAAAACTCCCCACGGCCCATGTCTTGAGTCATTAAGACTCCTTGACTGGGCAGCTGCGTTTGTTGATTTGGATGGGATGAGAGGAAGAAGGCCTAGGTGGGTGACCTTGGAATGGCTCCTATATGCCTTTCGAATTAGATATCAGTCCAAAAGCTACAGGCTCAGCGTCCATGGCCAGCTTCTTCCTAAATTCACATTTCTCTATTTATGGAAGTCTAGAGATGGGAAGCAGCATTTCTTCTTGTTCAGGTAAAAAAAACAGAGGCCCAGAAAAAAAAAAAAAAATGAGTGGAAGATATTGACACTGTGAATGTGTGGTTGACCAGAAATAAGAACCCACCTGATGGACTTTGAGCTGGTTCAGCTACTCCTGCCCCCAACCTCCTGCCCCTCAAAAGTCCATGGGTAAAGAATACTGGGGACCTCATACTGTCAGAAATAGCCATCAAAACCACTGAAAACATCTTGAATTTCAAATACACATTAAAGCTGAGGATTGAGGCCCACTTGAAACATATTTAATCTAATCAAGTTATTCTTTTTTTTTCTCCCCTCCCCCACCCTTTGCAGCTAAAATACAAATATTGCTGGGTCTTCCTTGTGGGGTCATTCCAAGGCTCGGCCCAGCAATATGGACCCAAGTCTCTACTACTGCCCAGGCCTCTTCCCAGAATTCTTCTCCTGTGGACCTAGGGTCAGTTCTGGAAGAGTCCTGAGGCCTGAGATGCATTTCTTCTACAGCACTAGAAGGGCTCCCACCTCCAGGGCCCAGAAGCCCAAGCTATAGGTGGCTGCTTACCCCCTAGGTCTCCATTGTGAAAGAGTGTCCTATTCTTGCATCTGTCACGGAGATGCCAAGGGAAGGTGGAAGTCATCAGATGGCAGAGCTACCCCTGCATCATCTGGTGTGTTTGGGGGCAGGTTTCTGGAAAGGACAGAGGAGAGGTTGCAGAGTAGAGTGGACAGAAAGGTAAGCTATGATCTGTGAAAAAATAATAGCAGCTGGGTTGAATCTGGGTTCTAGGAAGAGGACTTTAAGTAGTCACTTAACCTTCCAGAGCCTCAGTTTCCTCATCTGCAGCGCAGGCCTAATGCTTGCTCACCGCTGACTTCTCTCAAGGGCGAAATGAGGAGAGGACTCGCCTGGGGCCCTTCGCCTTCCCTCTCCGCACCCAAGTCTGAGAGAGAGGTTGTGTACTCGGTCGGGGCCTTTGGTCTGGCTGGCTATCTTGCCATTCTTCTGTTGTCACAGAAACGTTCCAAAGGATGAATGAAGGGTACAGGATCGAGCAGAGGACAAATATAAGCAAGAACAAGCAAGTAGATTCAGATACAGTTCAGATACAGATTGCTCCCGACCCAGTCCCCTGCCATACAGTGGGCAAGAAGCCAAATCGCCCGGACACAAAATCAGATATTGTGGGTCAAGGGTGGGCAAAGGCCTGGGTGTTTTTTATTTGGTTTTTGTTAAAGAAACAGGTTGTTACAAAAGGAAAAATAAAAGAAACACGTTGTCACAGGATTCAGTTTAATGAAAAGGTGGCCAAACATTTTACTACTCAGCATGGGAAGTTCCCTTGAAGCTGATAAGGACCATCTTCTGTATAATGGTTTCCCCAGGAGGAGACATCCAAGTTGTGGAACGTACATGGGTTTCATAGTTAAACAAATGTGAACCTGATCCCTACTCTGTGGACTGACTGACTATGCAACTTTGGAAAAGTGCCTTAACAGTCTGAGTTTTTCCAACTCTCAGGTGGAGATAATGATTCCCAAGGGTGACATCACTGACATTTGCCCCTCAGGGGCAAGAGAGAATTTCATTTTCCTATCCCCCTGAAGTTCGATGTGGCCAGGTGACTTGTTTTGGCCAATGAAATGTGACTTCTCTTTTTAAAAATTAAGAAGAAAGAAAAAGCTGGCAGATGCTTTAAGATTCTGCGTAAAAAACATCAGGTTTCGGGTTCGAATCCCCAGCCCGGGCCCGCCAAACAACAATGATGGCTGCAACCAAAAAATGGCCGGACGTTGTGGCGGGTGCCTGTGGTCCCAGCTACTTGGGAGGCAGAGGCAGGAGACTCGCTTGAGCCCAGGAGTTGGAGGTTGCTCTGAGCTGTGATGCCATAGCACTCTACCCAAGGGGATAGCTTGAGGCTCCATCTCAAAATATATATATATATATATCAACCTGAAAGATGACTAATCTGTGACCTTCCTCTAGACCTGTGCTCTTGGAAGACATTGCTAATCAATCATCAGTCTCTTCACTACTGTTTTGGAAAACCAGAAGCGATCAATTTGACCCTGTATG
>CAUYQV010183625.1:0-33544 GCA_963574575.1 Galagoides demidoff
TTCTATATACACAGAATGATATCAAGGTTTTACGGTCAATAGAATATTCCAACTTCACTCTCAATGCTGCTTGTAGTGACTTCTGAATTCTCACAGGGGGGCTTTCCCTAAAAATAATTCAAGTCTATTGGAAGTGAAATATGAATATGAATATGAATATGAAACTACTTCTTTTCCTTCCTTGGCTACCGCCTTCCCCACGGCTGAATTTCTTTACAATAATTTATTACATAACAATAATTTTACTTTGGCCTTCAGTGCTCCTGTGGATCTTTGTTCTGCAAAGGGAGCAGGGAGCATGTTCTGTATGACGCCCTGCACCTTTAGTGACAGCCTCTCCCTGCCCATTCCCATTCCGTTTTTCAGGACTTGGCCCCCTTGGATCCCACCTTGTTCCTCGCCCTCCCTGACTCATCCTGACAATCAGAACATGGTAAACAGGGTACTTTGTGCTTCTGGATCTCTAGCCCAAATATCTCTGGAAATGAATTAAATGGAATTAAGTTGGGAGGGGAACAAGCTGAATGGATAGGGAATTCATGTCAAACATCCTTCTCATCACACATATTCCTACGGCAGAAGCCTAAAGTGTACAAAGTGGGGATGGGGAGACACAGAGGGGATGGTATTGCCTGGCTTGTCTAGCCTTCCTGGGGCCACGTGCATTATGATAGCAGAAGGGGAATGTACCAGTGTATATATATTTTTTCATTCTGTCATCTTGGTTTTTGATAGTTTTTTCTTTTCCTACCACATACATGGCTTATTTTATTAGTCTTAAAGTGCTTCTGGGAATTTTGAAAAGATGCTTAATTTTTAAAATGTCTAAAAGAAAAGGCTGTGTGGAAATGACTGGCTGGTCTAATGCCTCTTTTAACTGTACTTTAAAAAAAGCAATATATAATCTAATATTCATAGATATAGGCTGACTCTGAGTACATTAGAAAAAAATATGTAATCCCTATAATTCTATATGGATGCTCCTCAACTTACAGTGGGGTTACATTCTGATAAACTCATCATACGTTGAACATATCCTGTGTGGAAAATGCATTTAATACACCTACCTTACTGAATATCATAGCCTAGCCTTCCTGAAATGTGCTCAGAAACACTTCTGTTAGCCTTTAGTTGGGCAAAATTATCTAACACATCTAATGCCTAATTTATAATAACATGTTCAAAATCTCGCAGTTTATTGAGCATTGCATTGAAAATGCAAAACAGAATGGTTGCATTTGTACTCGAAGTACACTTTTTACTGAATTACACCACTCACTTTCACACCATTGCAAAGTTGCACAATCATTAGTTAGGGATTGTCTGTATTTTAAGGTGAACAAGGGGGAAATTTTATAATTAAATATTTTGATTAAATTTAAAATGTGGAAAAAAGAAAGGTTCCAATTACATGCTATGTGTAAAATTATTTCACATGTGTCCCATTTAAAAAGAAAGGCTTTGGATACAATTCCTTGCTCTCCCTAGAGAGAAATATTCCTTTTTAAATTGGCTTAAGGGCCACACGTGATTCCTGGGTCATTATGTTTTAATGACTCTTCTGTGTCTAACTATTGCTTTTTTCCTACCAGGCCTGCTTTTATCTCTTGTGCTATCCAGAGAGCATTTCCAACCAAATAAGGTGAAAAGGCTTGTATCATTGAGTACGTTTCTTTTTTGTTCCATTTCCTAATTTATAGGTCAACCAGTGTCAATCTCAGTGCCGTGATTTTTTTCTTCCTATTTCTTCGCCCAGTTCTTGTAACATTCAGTCGTTGGAGCCCTTCCTTCTATCCCGGGTAGGTAGAAGAGTATGAGTTAGGTGAGGTAAAGGTCTTCTGTTGAGAATAGTGTTGGCAGGTTGAGAGGGAGGGAAGGAGGAAGGAAGAATGCTCTCAAGTAGAGAATCAGGGCAATTGATTAGTTCACAACAAAGTGGGAAAAGAAGATAGTTCCAGGTCCATATGAGCAGGATGAACTGGGAAGACGCATTCAGGGGTGTCTGACTTTTTTTTCCCCCTGCTATACATTGGAAGAAGAATAATTGTTTTGGGCCACACATTAAAAACACAAATGCTAATGAGCAAAAATAAGGTCTGTGCATAATTTTTGTGATATCCGATACCACAGATCAACAAAACAGTCCTTAAATATTCTGCCTGCAGACTATAGATGGCATAACCACCTGAGGCAAATAGGTGCATACTTGTGACCTGTGAGCTATAAAAGTAGAACACATTCTACCACAATATATGTAGCCAGAGTTATTGGATAAGTTAAAATTTTCAGGATTTTTCTTTGAACTTATGTATGAATGATTTTTCGAAGAACAGCCTCACCTGTTTCCTTGCTGAGGTTCTGAGAATTTTTTATACCAATGGCTTGCTGGAATCAGTTACTAATGTTGGAAAATATTGATTAGAAGGAAAATCTATTTCATTCAAAGAGGAAAACATTAAATTCTAAATGTATAGACCATACGTGGTAAGAAATTTGGGGTGGGGGATTTTTATGTTTTATCTTTAGCATGTAGAGATAAATGGTTAAACTGGCTAGTTCAGGGAACATGTGCCCGAGAACAAAACACTGGGAAAACAGATGTGATGGGAGGCAAGGGCTGCGTCTTGTTTACATTTGAGTAACCAGAGTCTGCTGAGCCAAGAACACAGCTGGAGTTTGAGGATGGGGAGCTAAGAGCTCAGCGTGAGATTGGGCTGCATGAGAACTGCTCTTGGATGCCTCACTGTGGAGCCCCTTCTTTGTTATAAGGAGAAAAGGCACATGCAAATACAACAACCAGTTACAGGGCCAAGCAGCATATGGTCCCTCATGCTATACCAGGAAGGAATGGAAAAGGAGGCACTGAGGTTGGCTGAGTAGACAAAGCATGAGCTGATGTGGAAACAGACCGCACTGTATGTAACTAAAGGTGTTGCAGTGTTCCAGGACCATACTTACTGTATTAAACCAGCAACCTTGAGGACTTCTTGGGTACCAGTGGCCTGTTACTTCTGTGGTTAACACGGCCTCAGTCTGTATAAGTGAACCAAGTGTTTGTGGACTGCAGCCATGTTTCTTCTCTCCTTTTTTTGAGACAGCCTCAAGCTGTCCCCCTGGGTAGAGTGCTGTGCCATCCCAGCTCACAGCAACCTCCAACTCCTGGGCTCAAGTGAGTCTCCTGCCTCTGCCTCCCAAATAGCTAGGACCACAGGCACCCAGCTATTTTTTGGTTGCAGCTGTCATTGTTCTTTGGCGGGCCCGGGCTGCATTTGAACCTGCCACCTTAGGTGTATGTGGCTGGCACCTTAGCCACTTGAGCCACAGGCGCCGAGCCCTTCTCTCCTTTTTGATGCCAGCACCTCATGGAAAGAAACTGCAGGATGGGAAAGCAACACAGCACCTTCTCTTGGTGGCCTTTGTGAAGTGGCTTGTGCTGTTAGGGTTGTGTCACCTTCCTTCTATGACTGCTTGCCGTGCCACTTGAGGCCACCGAACAGCATCCAGCACCTCTCAAAGTATTACAATAGGTAAAAGGAGGTGCTGGCAGTGAATTAAAAACCTCAAGCTCTAGCAGCTGTGTTTCTACTTCTTACTTGCTGAAAGATGAAATATTGACAATGTTAGATAAAACACTAGGGTAAAGAGTTTCCACTTACTTTCCCTAAAGCCTCAAGATTAAAATAGGCAAGAATGCTAAAAGCAAGTTTATCAATAAAGGAATTAAGGTGATGCTTGCTTAAAAAAATCCCCATGGTGAGCTGTATAGCTGTTCTAGCATAAAGTAAAATGGGGAATTAAGAAATAGTATACTTTCAACTCGGTGCCTATGGTTCAAGGTGCTGAGGTGCCAACCATATACACCTAAGGTGGCGGGTTCGAATCCAGTCCAGGCCCGCCAAACAACGATGACGGCTGCAGCCAAAAAATAGCCGGGCATTGTGGCGGGCTCCTGTGGTCCCAGCTACTTGGCAGGCTGAGGCAGGAGACTCGCTTGAGCCCAGGAGTTGGAGGTTGCTGTGAGCTGTGATGCCATGGCACTCTACCTAGGGGGACTGCTTGAGGCTCTGTCTCAAAAAAAAAAAAAAAAGAAAGAAAAGAGATAGTATACTTTCAAATAAATAGCTGGTCTAGAAAATGCAGACCATCTCTGCCAGTATTTTACGTGATTATTTGGATATTAGTAGCATAGAAAGAGTACTTTTTTTTTTTTTTTTTGACAGAGTCTCACTTTGTCACCCTTGGTAGATTGCTGTGGTGTCTAAAGCACAGATAAAGAGACTTGCTCAAGCAATTCTCTTGTGTCAGCCTCCTAAGTAGCTAGGCCTACAGGTGCCTACCACAGTGCCTGGCTTTTTTTTTTTTAGAGACAGGGTCTTGCTCTAGATCAGGCTGGCCTTAAACTCCTAAGCTCAGGGGATTCACCCACCTCGGCTTCCTAGAGTGCTGGGATTACAGGTGTGAGCCACTGTGCCCAGCCCAAGAAGAATACTTTCTATAGGCTGCTCTATTTAGACAATTTTTGGTATGTATTAAATATACAGTTTATGAAGTCTTTCTGATCTCCCTCTATGAAATTAATTTACTATAGACACTTGATTTGTTAATATTAAGGCAGGTTATTAAATGCAGGTAGTTTAGAATGCTAGAGATTCTCAAAACAATTTTGACCTTGTTTTTAGAAACATGATAGTGTCTATGATTATATCATAAGAATGATTAATATTCTTAAAACTGTAATATTTTACACTAAATGGTGAAAAGTGTATTACCATTCTGTTCTTCTTTTCAAATTATTGTGTTCTCCACTTATCATGAATCTGAATCCAACCTCTGCCTCTTATTAACTATGTCCTTTGGTAAGTGACCTAATTTCTCTGTGATCTGGTTTTCTTATCTAGGGATAATAATGTTAATGTGATTATTAAATGAGTTAATAAAATTTATTAAAGCAGCACCTGTACATAGTGAATGCTGTGAATTTTCTATTATTGTCATACAGATGTTAGGAGGGATCATTTTTTTCTGATTGGTCCAAAATAATAAAGTGCCACTGTCTTTTCTATTTCTTATGACTCCTGACTTTTCTAAACTAACTGACAGGTACCAGGCAAGACATCAGGGCCTCAGGCAGGCAGGAAACAAGCACGTTCCACTGGGGGACCAGAGCCGCGTCCAGCTGTGTAGACTGGCCGAAAACAGCGGGCAGAGAAGATGGGAAGGTTGCAGGGTAGTCCTCTGTGCTGGATACTGTGTCTGAAATCACTGCGCTGTTCTGGAGCCCCTTGGCTGGTGCAGTGCAGCTCCTCATCTCTCTCCATCCCTGTCAGGAACAGGCATGGGTGGACCTGAGTCTGCTTGGGAAGGGCCTCAGCTGTCCCGGCTTGGAGGGAACTGCAGCTGGCAGGAGGTCACCAAGTGTTTCGGGTCAGGAGGACGATAGAAGTGAAGCAGTGCAGAACAGCAGGAAAAAATGTAGTTATGCGGAGAGGGGAAGGGGTCGTGAAGAATTATAAAGAGAGATTTGCCTCAGATAAGCCCTGTGTCAATATAGAATGTTTTTATGTCTTTAAATTGCCAACATGTCAATCTTCATTAGAGGTAGTGATCACTAGAAATGATTGCAATCTTTTATTTTAACCAGTAACCCATTCAAGAAACATAACCTTCTTCCACCTATGAAAATAAGGTATTGCGAAAACTTCCTTTTTCACACACGTGAAAAAGCATTTAAAGGAAATGGTAAAAGATTACACTATGCCTCTTGAACCAGCCCCAAAATGAAAAACCAGTTTGGTTAGCTCTTAATTTATGTGCTTAATTTCGGATTCAAGGCATGACCACAGGAAATGTGTATTTCCTTTATAGGTAATTGCATTACAGGAATAAAGCATTGGAAAACATAGCAAAGTTCCAGGAATGAGCACAGGCTTACTATGTATCAGGCAAATACTCTTTGTCTGATATGGAGCCTGCTTATATTTTTCATCATGGAAGTTGGAATTATTATAACAACTAACAATAAGAAGTCGTCTTCTATTAACAAAAAAGTCTCGGCCTTCTTAATAAAATTAGTACTCCATTGCTCTAACCATGATAACTTTGTCATAGAAATTAAAGATGAATGATACGTCTTTCAGAACCTTAAATGAATGAGTTTTATTTTGATTTTTAACTAATATGAATTTTTATATTTTGTGGTTCTGTCTACTTCCTGCATTGGAAATAGAGTTGGAATAGTAATGAAGTCTGACCCTTCTTTGGTACATATTAGATTATGACATCATTTAGCTAAATGTAAGTGTTTTAAGGCCAGTACGTGCTGAGTAAATAATTTCCATTTCCATTCCATCCTTGTCAAATTCAGTCATCAGCTGATTCTAAAAACACTTACCATGCTTTCCCTGGCTTTTGTTCTGGAGTTGGCTATTTGGGTGCCAGGTTACAACAAAGAAGGAAATTCCTCAGTTTTGTGGTACATTGTATCAAAGGTTATCTAGTGGCTTTGGATGTCGCTGATAATTTTCCCTAAACCATGACTAAAGCTACTTTAAAAGGAAGTAAAACTCTAGTCATTTCTCATAATTAATTATGACAACCTTGAAAACTTTTTTTCTGCGTGATGTTTCTGGCCACTAATTGTTTCACAGGCTGATATCCTGTATTTAACTTCCTATTTTCTCTTTTAGTGTTACGTTACCTAGCTGGTTTGTTGCTTATGCTGGATATAATTATAAATGTGACGCTCTTAAAAATATGCCTTGTCCTTATTAGGTTCAAGGGAAAAAATAACCTTCAAGCAACGTACTAGGCCATCACCATGCATGTTCACAATTCCAACATTGCAGTACCCTTAGCATGGTTTTGTTGACAATATCCCATATATTGTTTCTCTATATTAGAAATAATCCCAACTTAACTCTTAACCTTTATAGGTCAAATTTTCTTGGCTTTAATTTTTGTAATTTTCTTTGAGTCCTGCCATCATGTTATAACTCCATTGATATGTAAATTGTGGGTAGCTTTGGAAGAATCTAATATATGAGGATAGGAAGCAGAGAATAATTTGGGGGTTGAAGACCTAAAAATAATGCCATCTCCCAGACCTTTTTATCTTTAACATATGCTATTGAAGGATGATGTCTCTGAGACTATTTTGGCAACCCAGTGGATTCATTTGGAAATAGGAGCCTTCTTAGCCTTGTTCTAAATAACACCACTTTTGATGTACTCATTTGTTTTCTCAGAATGATAATCTTTTCTTTTGTTGTGAAAGAAAAACACCACCTGCTGCAGCTGGATGGCGAGATTAATTCAGATATCGCTAGAAAAGAAATCTACTGCCAAACAAAAAGTTCTGCAACGATCATGCTAATGCCGTAATATAAATCAGACGCAGCATATTCTATTTCTAGATTGTTCATTATTGAAGATTTTTCTGATCAGCAAATATACTTCCAGTTGCTTTCTAAAGGCCTCTTACCCTTTTGAACCACAGGTCTCTCTATAAATCATGAGTTAAGGAATGAATTCCATTTCACATGCTAGTAAAAATTAACTCCTTAAGACTCGTGTTGGAAGTCATCTGTGCAGAATTCTTGCAAAATAGTTGGTGCTTACCTTTGGCTACAATTGAATTAATTAGCTTCACAGGTTAGAGTGGTCCTCATGTTTTCTTTATTTCTTATGTTAAAAAATGACATTTTGCCTCGGCGCCCGTAGCACAGTGCTTTATGGCGCTGGCCACATAACACTGAGGCTGGCGGGTTTGAACCTGGCCTGGGCCAGCTAAACAACAATGACAACTGCAGCAAACAACAGCAACAAAAAAATGACATTTTACAAAACGGAGGTAGAGCAATTATAGTAATAGTGGTTAGTCAATGCTGGTGTTGGTGTCTTTAAAACTGAAGGTCCTTCTGTGTTATCACTAGTTTTCTGTCTGGTCTAATGGAACGACTCCCAGCCCCCGACCCCCAACAAACATACACATACACAAAAAGTGGAAAAGCATTTAAAAGAACAGCCAGTTCCCCTTTACTCAGAACTTTTTTGTTTCTGAAATCTTACTTTGACTGAACTTATTTCCTAAAGTTCATTAATGATAATTGTGTTTGTAAATTATATATATACACACACACACACATACAGTGGTGTCTACTACTTTTCATTATTTTAAGGACTTTCATGACTTAACCTACTCAGTCCACATAGCACTTTGAGATAGAGGAACTGACGCCAAGCCATATAGTGGGCAGTGGCAGAGACGGGATTTGAACTCAGGCGTCTGACTGCACCTCAGCATCACAACCGCTGCCTCTCTTGAGTCAGTCTGTGCCCCAAATCTAAGAAAATCCAGTTGGTTTCATACTTTTTGAACTTTGAATAAACAGCATTTGATGTTGGCCATCTTCTTCTTGAGACTTTATCTTCCTTTGCATCTGTGACGGTTATTTATTAAGCACTGCTCTGTGTTATCCACTGTTCTAGGCCCTGGGGGTAATTCAAGACTCATAAAATTCAAACAAAAATCCCTCCTCTTTTGGAGCTTACATTCTAGTGTGGAAAGACAGGGAATGACAGTGAAAAATAAACATAATTTATAATTGACATAGGATGTAAGAAGATGGTAAGTGCTATGGAAAAATGTGCATAAATATATAGAGAGAAAAGGGTAGAGAGGATTTGGGGGTGCCTCTTGAGGTGGAATGCAGAAGGTGTTCAGGGGAAACCCTAAGTCATATTTGAGCAAGGAATGAAAGGAGATGAGGGGTGAACCATGGGGATATTTGGGAGAACATTCCAAGTAGAGGGAACAGGGAAAGGGGGTACAGACCCTTTGAGGGGGGCTATGGAGCTATGTATGTATTTGTGGAGTGGCAGGGAGGTGTAGGGGGTGAAGGTGGTAGGGACAAGGTCCAGGGAGAAGAGGAGTGGACAGAATAGGACCTTGTGCGGGGACTCTGGCTCTTCCTTTGAGAGAAATGGGGAAGCTTTTGAGCAGAGGAGTGAAAGGATATGTTGTTATGTTTGTTTGTATGGAATCACTCTGGCTATAGAGGAGAACAGGGCAGGAAAAGGATCAAGAGGCCATGGTGATAATCTTGGTGAAAAACAGAAATGGGGTGGTTTGGATAAAGGTAGCAATGGTGTGCTGAGAATTGGATATGATTTGAAGATAGAACCGACGCAGTTTGATTGGATGTGTGGTTGAGGAAAATAAGGGAATCAAGGATGACCCCAAGGCTTTTAGCTGGAGCAACTAGGATAGATTTACTGTGACTAAGAAGAGAAAGACTGTGTGTAGAGCAGCGGCTGGGGAAGGCCAGGAGCCCCACTCAACACAGAGCAGAAAACATCAACAAAACATGTTTAGTATTAAAAATTAAGATCAACCTAAATGTCCAACAATAAAGAATTAGATAAATAGATGGATATATCCATACAGTGCAGTACTGTGGAAGCAAAAATATTTTGCACATTTGTACGTAACTTTTTTGAAATGGCGTATTTACTGAAACAATGGTTAACAAATAGTACGCAGGACACAATCACATTCTTATAAAAAGTGAAAAATGTATTCGCATAGGAAAAACAAAACATAACAAAATTAGAGTAGTAGCATAGCAGTGTGGGGTGATATTTTTTTTTTGAGACAGAGCCTCAACCTATCTCCCTGGGTAAAGCGCTGTGGCATCACAGCTCACAGCAGCCTCTAACTCCTGGGCTCAAGTGAGTCTCCTGCCTCAGTCTCCCAAGTAACTGGGACCACAGGTGCCCGCCACAACACTTGGCTATTTTTTGGTTACAGCCATCATTGTTGTTTTTGGCGGGTCGGTGTATGTGGCTTGCGCTGTAGCCACTTGAGCCACAGGCGCAGAGCCGGGTGATTTAATTTTTTTGTTTTTAATACCTCCAATAAAAAATTTTCTGTGGTAAGCTTTTGTCAGTAAACTCAGAAATTATGTATCATGTATACCTTCATCTTATGGACTCTATGGGACCAGGAGACTGAGTTGCAGGGCCATTGTATAGTATAGGGGAAGCAGAGATTTTCTTTCCTTTCTCTTGGGGGACCACAGAGGCACCAAGGGCATCCCACTGTAATTTTTCTTTTTTTGTCTTTTAGACAGAGTTTCACTTTGTCACCCTCAGTAGAGTGCCATGGCATCATAGCTCACAGCAACCTCAAACTCTTAGGCCCAAGTGATCTTCTTACTTCAGCCTCCTGAGTAGCTGGGACTCCAGGTGCCCACCACAACATCTAGCTATTTTTAGAGATAGGGTCTCACTCTTGCTTAGACTGGTCTTGAACTTCTGAGCTCAGGCTATGCACCTGCTGAAGCCCCTCCTGTAATTTTTCAACAACCAGTTAGTTGTTCCAAGTAAGAAATTACACTGCAAATGAGGAGGGATGGCTAGAAAAGACATTTTAAGATCCACTGACTAGGTTCCAATTTAAATAACCTTTAATTGTCTTTCAGGTGATTTTTACATAAGGAGTTTAAAAATTGTATCATCTTGTTAGAATATTTTCCTCACTATAAAGTATTAAGATGTTAATATTACTTTAAAAAAATTGATCTATTTCTCCATTGTTGTTGTGGATGATTACTCTTTCCTTGTGCTCTCAAATTTCAACTCAATATGATTTATTGTTTCTGAGTCTTCCAGTGTGTAAAGTTGTGAATGCTGCCAAATTTAAATTCGACACTCTTTATGGATGGGTTTATAAATACAGCTCATCCTAGGCAGGGAAGACTTTAAAAACAGCTTTACGATAATTTTGTAGTATCCATTTTCAAGTGCCAGTAGGAGTACTTTCGACCATAATGTAATATCAGTTCCTTAAGAAAGTGATATAAATATGAACCGGCTGCCTGGGTGAAATGATTGATTGATGTGATTTTTGTTTTGTCGTTTCAAGGGAGTGAAAAAAATAGACCCTGAATTATATGAAAAATTTGTCAGTCACAGATTTGGAGAAGAAGTGTTATATCGCATAGATCTTTGCTCCATGCAGAAGAAAAAACAAAGTAATGGTTATTATCACTGTGAGTCTTCAATTGTGATTGGTAAGTATCATTTAAAAAATTATTATCTTTTAAAAATTCATCTAGCCTCAGTTTATTTTGACAAATATTTAGGTTTAGTTGTATATGTTTTTCTCAATGGCTTATTTCCCTAAATGTTGTAGTTTGATAATACCACATTGGAAGTTTTATAGAGCACTTTTAGTATTTATCAGTCAAAATTTTGCTACCTATAGTTATTATATGTCTGTGCTTTAATTGTTGATTCAAGATTTGTTTTAGTTATTTTCTTTCACGAGCACGAAGAAAGCATTTTCTCCAATGAGGGCCTACATGACCTCCCACACCAGACATTTTTGTTCTTGCTGCTGTAAATTAGCAACAGAATGACCCAGGCAGGAAAGTTTCAATTTCTTCCCAATGGAAAATTCATTTCAAGAGGAAACAAACATTCAAACCTGAATGCTTCTGTCAGATGGCGTGAGATGAGACAGACTCAAACCCAAGTAGGTTTACAGGTGGAAAGTGGAAAGTATATACACTAAATAGAGACCCACTAACCAGAACAGGGCTGTTCTTCTCTTTCTGCATCTGTAGCTCAGTGGGTAGGGCTGGCCCCATATACCGAGAGTGACAGGTTCAAACCTGGCCCCGGACAAACTGCAATAAAAAATAGACAGGCGTTGTGGTGGGTGCCTGTAGTCCCAGCTACTTGGGAAGCTGAGGCAAGAGAATCTCCTAAGCCCAGGAGTTGGAGGTTGCTGTGAGCTGTGAAGCCACAGCACTCTACTGAGGGCAATAAAGTGAGACTCTGTCTCTAAAGAAAAAAAGAGCTTCTTCCATTGTGATTCAAATTTACTATTTTAAACCAGATGCTATTCTTACAAATTGTGAACTTCAAGACAACCTGATTTGTATGCTTTCAAAGTAACAAAAAATACTCAAAGACGGTATATACAGGCATACCTTATTTTATTGTGCTTTGCTTTGTTGTTTTATTGTTGCTTTGTTATTGTGCTATCCACTCTGTGGATATTTTGTTTTTTACTAATTGAAGATTTGTGGCAACCCTGCCTCAAGTAAGTCTATTGGTGCCATTTTCTAACAGCATGTGCTTACTTTGGGCTGATTATATTTTGATACTTTTTATCATATTTTAAACTTTTTCATTATTTTTATATCTGTTGTGGTGATATGTCATCAGTCATCTTTGATGTTATTGTAACTGGCTTGGGATACCACAAACTGCACCCAGAGAAGGCAAGTGTGTGTTCTGACTGTTCCACAAACTAGCCTTACCATGGCCTCTTAAATGTTCAAGGGAAAGGAGGAATTGCGTGTCTCTTACCTTAAATCGAAAGCTAAAAATTATTAAGCTTTGCGAGCAAAGCATGTCATCCAAAGCTGAGACAGGCCCACTGCTAGGCTTTTTGAGCCAAATAGCCAAGTTGTAAATGCCAAAGAAAAGTTCTTAGAGAACTTTAACAGCCTTATTGTTGATATAAAAGGAGTTTGAGTGGTCTGGATAGAACATTAAACCCACCACAACATTCCCTTAAGCCAAAGCCTAATCTAGAGCAAGGCCCGAACTCTCTTCCGTTCCATGAAGGCTGCGAGAGGTGAGGAAGCTATAGAAGAAAAGTTGGAAGCCAGCAGAGGTTGTTATGGAGCCATCTTCATAACACAGAAGTGCGAGGCGTAGCAGCAAGTGGTGATGTAGAAGCTGCAGCAAGTTATTCAGAAGACCCAGCTAGGATAACTGAGGCAGGCAGGTGATAACACGAAGCAGTAGATTCTCAATGTAGATGATACAGGTTTCTATTGGAGGAAATGCCATCTAGGATATTCAGAGGTAGAGAGAAGTCAATGCTTGGCTTCAAAGCTTCAAAGGACAGGCCGATTCTCTTGTTAGGGAACTAATGCAACTGGTGACTTTAAACTGAAGCCAGTGCTCATATAACATTAGGAAAATACTAGGGCCCTTCAGAATTATGCTAAATACACTCTGCCTGTGTCTATAAGTTGCACAAAGCCTGAATGACAGCACATCTGTTCACAGCATGGTTTACTGAGTATTTTAATTCCACTGTTGAGTCCTACTGCTCAGAAAAAAAAAAAGATTTCTTTCAAAATACTACTGTTCATTGACAGTGCTCTTCGTCACCCGAGAGGTCTGCTGGAGATGTGTAAGGAGCTTAATGTGGTTTTCATGCCTGCAAACACAATATCCATTCTGTAGCCTATGGACTAAGGAGTAAGGTCAACTTTCAAGCCTTCCTATTTAAGAAATACATTTTGTAAGACTATAGCTGCCACAAGACAGAGATTTCTCTTATGGATCTGGGCAAAGTGAATGGAAAACCTTCTGGTGAAAAGATTCACCATTCTAGATGCCGTTAAGAACATCTGTGATTCATGCGAGGAGGTCAAAATAGCAAGTTTAACAGGAGTTTGAAAGAAGTTGATTCTAGTTCTCATGGATGACTTTGAAGGCTCAAGACTTCAGTGGAAGAAGCAACTGCAGCCGTGGTGGAAATAGCAAGAGAACTGGAATTAGAAGTGGAGCCTGAAGAGGTGACTGAACTATTATAATCCATGATATAACTTTAATGGATGAGGAGTTGCGTCTTTCAGATAAGCAAAGAAAGTGGTTTCTTTGGGATAGAATCTACTAGCAAAGATACTGTGAATGGTATCAAAATGACCACAAAGGATTTAGATATTATGTAAACTTAGTTGCTAAGGCAGAGGCTTCAAAGGATTTGAGACGATTGACTCCAGTTTTGAAAGTACTTCCACTTTGGGTCAAAGTCTGATTATCAAATAGCATCACATACTGTAGCAGAATCATTTGCGAAGGGAAGAGTCAAATGTCATCGTCATTGCATCATGAGAAATTGCCCCAGCCACCTCAGCCTTCTGCAAGAACCACCCTGATCAGTTAGCAGACATCAGCATTGAGACAAGACCCTCCACCAGCAAAAAGATTATGACTCACTGAATGCTCAGATGGTTATTAGCAATCATCACATTTAGCAATCGTGTTTTTAAATTAAAGTATGCATGTTGTTTTTTTAGACATAATGATTTTCTACATTTAATAGATTGCAGTATGTGAAACATAACTTTTATCTGCATGGGAAACCAGGAAATTCACGTGACTTGTTTTATTGCGACGTTTGCTTTCTTGTGGTAGTCTGGAAGTGAACTTGCAGTATCTCTGAGGTGTGCCTGTATATTTATCTAAATATTTCAAGGTCTTTAACCAACGTAGTTTCTCTCTGCATCCTCTTGAAGAAAATCTATGTGTATATACCTCCTGAAAGAATCTAATACTGAAGTTTGTTAAAGCATTTAAAAAATATTGAAGAGTAACAATCTTATTTCCAAATCTTCACTACTCTTCAGAGAAATCATTTTACCTTCCAAAGATCCTAGCTGTCTTAAACAGAACATGTTCAGTATGCCATTTGAATTTTGTATTCTAGAACATTTCAAGTGTATTTTAAGGAGGATTTTCGTGTTGTCAGATCTCTGTAAGAGACCTGTCTTCCATCCAAGTTTTGGGGGAGAACTAAACATTTCTGTTTGGGTTCGTTATGAAGGAAAAATTTAGATACTTCTTGTGTGGTACAGATTTTGGCCAGCTTTCCCTATCTCTGTAATTGCTTAGGGCCAGTCCTGAAAAAAGAATGAAGTACCTTATTGCTTTTCCTATTCCCATTAAAAAATAAAGAGGAACATGTAGATTTTACTGATGATATTGTGGGACTGGCTTTTTATATCGTACATATATTGCCTGTATTGTCATTAGTTTTGTTCAGCCCACCCCATGTCACTGTGTTCTAGCTGCTGAGATTTCCTATTTCATTGGTCTTTTTCAGCTTAGTCTTTAAATATTCCTTTACTGTAGGTTAATTTCTCTAGGTCTTTCTTTCAGACTTTTCCCCCTCACTGTTCTCTAAGAGCAATTGTGCTTTTTCCCACTTTGCTAATCTTGGTTTTTTTTTTTTTTTTGAGACGGAGCCTCAAGCTATCCCCCTGGGTAGAGTGCCATGGCTTCACAGCTCATAACAACCTCCAACTCCTGGGCTCAAGGGAGTCTCCTGCCTCCGCCTCCCAAGTAGCTGGGACCACAGCACCCGCCACAACACCCGGCCATTTTTTGGTTGCAGCCATCATTGTTGTTTGGCGGGCCCGGGCTGGGGATTCGAACCCGCCACCTTAGGTGTTCGTGGCTGGAGCCCTAGCCGATTGAGCCACAGGCGCTGAGCCACTTTGCCAATCTTGTATCCCTATGCCAATCATGTAACATTATTTTTAAAAAATGGGTTTTGCTTATTATGAGCACTCTATCTTTTTTGTACAGTTGGCAGTGCCAATATGAAATTTAAAATCTTGTCTGGACCTAAAACGATAATTTGTTATAATTAACAAAGCTTTGATATACACCAGAGTTTTTTATTTGCTTATGGATAAGGATCAATCTTCCATAAAGGATTGGGATACTCTCTTTGTTTCATTTCATAGTAAGATTTAATTGGCTTACATTGGTTTGGTTTCTCTCTGATTTGATCCTAACTCAAAGTTAATGTCTGTTTCTTGAGCCTTAAACCAACCAGTATTTATTTTATGCATTAATAGATCAGGACAGAATTTTGATCTTAAGATATTTTATATTCAGAATTCTGTGGTAAAATTTAAGCTTCAGGGACTCTGGGAATTTCCTAAAATTGTTTACAAATTTTTGATAGGTACACATACAAATTTTTCTGGGGAGATAACTTAGCTTTTGTCAAATTTGTGTATTTCCTGTCTCTTCGTTTGGTGATGGTGCATTCTTGGAGAGTGCTGGATTCCAAGTCACTGATTTTCTTTTCAGCCATCTCTGTAATATCCTTTAGGGATTCTTTTATACACACACAGACACCAATGACTATATGCTGCATTTTGAAGATTTGCAATGATTCTTTTTTTGTATTTTTCTGTATTTTTTTATTTTCCTGTTCTATTATTTGTTTCATGGATACTATTTCTTTTATGTCTTTGAGTATTTCAGCATAGTTCATTTTTAAAGTTCTTTTTGTATTTTTAAAAATCTGTAGTTCCTTGGGTATGAGTTATTCTTTTTGCTCGGTTTTTTTGTAATGCTCAGTCTCCTCTTGTGTACTCAATTTCTTCTTGTGATTTTAAGATTGTTTTCAGAGTACATCTTATTGTGCATGTTTCCCCCTCAGAGCCCCTTGTGGGTTTTGCACTTGTTTCAGCCCTGGTCCTGCACGGTAGTTAGAACTGCATTAGGAACTGGCCTCTGCAAATCAGCCTTGTCCATAAGGAGTTGGACTTAATTCTTCTTGATTTTCTTGCCCATCTGTGAGTTGAGAGTAAAGATATTAGTCTTTTGTTTGCCATATTGGCTTTAGGTATTTCCCAGGTTTTATTTTGCCTTTAATTTTAGTTAAGGAATTTTTTATATTAAATGTTGTTAAGTTTTGTTAAAGTATAGATAAACATTTCTCCTGTGACTTAATTACCATTATGATTAGAGTTCTCTTCAAACCAAAGATTTGATACATACTAATTTATATTTCCTTCTAGTTTTATTTTTTAGTTTTTGCTTTTAGCCTTTTAATCTGATATGATCATTAATGCTTAGACACAGAGGATAAATGTGGAGATCCAGTTTCATTTTTATCCATTTGTAATGTGTGTGAAGAATAGGGATTTAGTTTGGAGAATTTTTTTTTTTTGAGACAGAGTCTCAGTTTGTCACCCTTAGTAGAGTGCTATGACATCATAGCTCACAGCAACCTCCTCAGCCTCTGGAATAGCTGGCACTATAGGTACCCTCCACACTGCCCAGCCAGACAGGCTCTCACTGTTGCTCAGGGTGGTCTGGAACCCCTGAGCTCAAGCAATCTACCTGCCAGGGCCTCCTAGAGTGCCAGGGTTACAGGAATGAGCCACCACATCAGCCACTGAGGAATTTTTTAAAGGATTTTTTTTACACCATTAATCTCTTTGTGTACACCAGAGATCACAGATTAGTAGCCCTGAATGTACTTGATCAGCACAGGGTTTTTTTGGTTTGCTTACTTTTGAGAATTTAAATTACTTGCCAATGCTGGAGTGGTTTTATATTTAAAGTCTGGATTTCTGCCTTGTTCTGAATAATTAGAAAATGTGGGCTGACTGATCACACATTTTTGTGTGGCCCCCCTGGATGGACTAATAGGCAGAGTGACCTCTAACATTGCCGCCTCTCATCATCCCCCTTACTCTGTTTTTCTTCTTGTAAAATCTGCTTGGCTCATTGACATTACCAGCAGAGTTTGTATCTCCTGCTGGCTGTTGCTGTTCCTCATGCCTGCTTCACATTTCCATGGTGAACATTTGCCTCTTCATCTTCTGCCCTTGTGTACCTTTATGGGGAGTAGGATATGGAGGCAACGTTCATATTTTCAGATATAAGAAAAGGTACAGCATTTTAGTGGTTTCATGCTCAACGCTTTGGGTGATATTATTTAGTCATCATTGGGCTACAACTCCTTACAAACCTAACTGCATTAATCAGATAAAATTCAAATAAAACAAAAAAAGTTAAAACCTCAGTTCTTTGTGGTGAAAACCAGGTATGAAATATGGTTTAGATATCTTAGGATTATGAAAGCTGTTCTCTGGGAGCTACTTACCTGAGTTGGGTGAGTTAATTTTTCTCAGGCAGCTATGTTGCATTTATATTTCCTTTGGGAAAGTCATTGACTAAATGCCACCCTTTGTAAGACTGATGAGCAATTTAGGGCTTTCAAAGACTGGTTTACTTTCAGCTGTCAGACATATCTTACGTGAGGCAGTGGAAATTTGGAAAGGTCTCTAGAAGGTTTCTTGAAATAGTTTTTTTTTTTTTTTTGTGGGCCGGTATATATTTGTTTATAACTTCTACAAGCAGAGGTGGAAACAATGTTTTTTGTTTTTTTTTATTAAGTCATATACACATAGATCATGAATATATATTTATGTACACATGGGGTACAATGTATTTTTTTATACAATCTGATGTTCTCAAACCAATCAACAAAGCTTTTACCTCATTTACTTGATTATTGTGTCAAGACATTTATGTTCTATGCTTGACAGATTTGACTTGTACCCTTGCAATATGCTCCATAGGTGTGGTCCAACAGAATGTTTTTTTTGAGAACTCCAACTGGTTTGGGTTATTTATTTATTTATTTATTTATTTTGCTTAACAGTAATTATTCAACATTAAGTTGATGAATGTTATTGAATATGTGCAATGTGCTTACTCCTCTCTTGAGTTTTGTGAGATACAGAGACGCATAAGATACAGTCCTTAAAAATGGTAGAGAGTCGCGGGACAGCTATGAGTGTGTCTTAGAAATGGAGATCAGTTGAATAGGGCTTGTCCATAACAATAATGGGCTTTGGTAGGATACAGTGGAAGCAACGTATAATGTTACCTTCTCAGAGAGTGTGAGGATAGGGAGTGGCAGAATTCAGTCGAATAGGAATGAGATTGAGAAGCAGAGAGATGGATAGTAGAGAAGTAGAGCTGTAGTCTGACTTATAGTGAGGGAGAGCAATGGATTGGGAGGCCGGGTGGAGGCAGTAACCAGTGAGAGGTGACACCTTGATTGAATCCACAGTTTAGTTAGCTAAGGAAGGTATGGAGTGGGAAGTGGCTATATTTATGTGTAGGAGGGCTTGGTGAGGGGATGGACATAGTTATATACTGAGGCAGTAAATATGTAATAAAGGAGACTGAGGAGACAGATAGGGTGAAGTTTAATACTCAGTGTTATGACGCAGGACTGTATCCTTAAGATAAGACCTTTAGTTGATTCCAGACTCTAGCACACGAGGTGATTAGGGCTGGGCCAGTCATAGGCTCAAGTAGAAGCAAATTTGTCTCCACTGACATGGTGATAAAATAGGAAAGGGTCATAGGTTGGTGAGAGTCATCACGCCTGTAATTTATTCAGTCTGTGTCCAATGCCAGCCAAATAGGTCAGACCAACAGGATACCAGACTCAGGTTTTATGAGCTGAAATATTGAGGTGAATTCTGAGTTGGGTGAACAAATTTATTTCCTTCAGGTGTTCTTGCTTTTTGAGAATCACCCTTAAGATTCCCAGATAGCTTCTTGGATCAATCCTGTTAGTGTTAAAAGGCTTGCCATGGCCCACCCAAGGATTCCTAGTACTCACGTCTGGGAGGTGGTTCGGCCAAAAGAAAAGGATGTTTTGTGGTGCATCAGAGGTTGGAGTTCTTTTTGACAGAGGAGACCCTCAGCTCTGACCTTTGTGTTCTAATCTGTTGTGCCCGTTTACCCTTGGGGATGGGGCAGACCTCCAGAAGCATGGCGCTGCTCACTCTGGGTCTTGCCTGGTTGCAGTATGCAGGTGTGGGGGTCTTTGATGGGAGCTAGGACTGTCAGAGCAGTGGGACCCTTCCTTGTTTGATGTGGCAGGAAGGGGTGGAAGAAGGAAATCAACAAATTCTTTCATTGGGTCAAAGGCATAGCTAGGACAAGAATCACTGAGCTTTCTAGAATCCTTATGCCTGGACCTTTGTCTAACAAATGATAAATTTTAAATGTTTAGTTTATGGTAATGGGCATGCCAAAACAATATATAAGTTATTCCCTATAACAAAACCACCTGTACCCCCTCAATATTTTGCAGTAAAAAAGTTTAATTTGAAAACATTTGTATGCCTTAAATGCCATATGCCCCCTTGAATGCCCGCTTAGTGGAGAGGGGTGTTGGTGATAGCTATGTACTCGAGTGTCTTTTTTTTTTTTTTTTTTAGTTTCCTTTTCACAGTAGAGAAACGTACCTCACTGTAATTACCTTATAAATGATTTAATATTCTAATAAATCACCAGTTATTAAAATTTGCTCCATGGATCCCTAGCAGTTTCTTAGATACTGTTAGGAGGTCAGTGAGGGCAAAACTATTTTTATAATAATATTAAAACATCGTTTGCTTTTTCCACTGGGTTAACATTTACACAGCTGAACCAAGAGTGGTTGTAGGTAAAACTGTGTGGCCAGTGTCCATCAAGATGGTTGGAATGAACAATAAGAATTATTTTAAAGGCAGTTTGATGTAATAATGTTCTTGTTGAATAGTAAAAATTATTTTCTCATCTTGGAGTATATGCCCTTTTCTTCTGTATAAGGGGAAGTGGACATAAAATGTTTCTGCTACACGTTGAGTGAGGAGGTTGACCCCGCAGTAAAGTGCGTATGTAACTGTTTAACTTCTGAACTGGGCTAGCCACTTTCTTTCATGGTGCACCCTTTTTTCCTGAAAAAGGATTGACAGACAAAGTATAGTTTTCAGATGTGGTTATTGAAGGACATTTTCTTGCACATAAACAAGTGAACCTGTCACGTCAAGTACAACAACAGACTTTATTTACTGCTAATGATAAAATTCAAGCTTTCAGGCAAAAAGAAGAATTTTGGAAAACCAAATCTGTTACCATGAGCTTGACAGCTTCCTAAAACTTAACGACGTTTTCCTGCTTTTTATTGTAGAAATTTGGGGGCGCTAAAGTAGAGAGCACAGTGCAGAATAACGAGCTCCGTTCTTGTTTGATTTTATCTGTTATACTGTCTTGTGATAGGTTTTAAAAAATCTCATTTTGTGGAGGTGTAACTTATATGGAAAACCTGCACATACTCCAGGTGTGTAACTGGGTGAGTTTTACATATGTACACACCATCAAGATACTCTACTTTCTGTCACCCCAGAACTTACTAGGATTCTTTGCCAATCTGTACTTACAGACTTTTCTAATGAGTTGGGGGTGATATTTTGATGTACAATGAAATTGGTTCAGAATTTGGACGATCTTCCATAAGTCAGTGAATTAATACATGTATTTTTTTTGAGACAGAATCTCACTCTGTTTCACAGGCTGGAGTGCTGTGGCATCAGTCAAGCTCACAGCAACCTCACATGTCTGAGTTTATTTAAGCCATTCTCCTGCCTCAGCCTCCCAAGTAGCTGGGGACTACAGGTGCCCACCAGGACGCCCAGCTAGTTTTTCTGTTTTTAATAGAGATGAGGTCTCACTCTTGCTGAGGCTGGTCTTGAACTCCTGAGCTCGCACAATCCACCTGCCTCGGCCTCACAGAGTGCTAGAGTTACAGGCGTGAGCCACCCTACCCAACCATGAGTCAATGTTTTTAAAATGATCAATGCATGTTATAAACTCAGGCAGAGAAAAAAGACCCAACGAAATCTCAAGATAGAACAAAGGGTTTGAGCACAAAGAGTATAAGAAGTTTATCATTATGTTTTAAGATTCTGCATTACCACTAAACTTGAAGAAACTATACCTTGTAAAGTTTCAGCACTGTATCAAAGAATAGACACAATTATTTGAAATTAGCATGTATTTTTAAATACAAACCACATAAACTAAAGCTCTAGGTAGGTGGGTGGGGGTTGTTAGTAATTTTGAAGAGAGTTAAGGTGTCCTGAGGCCAAGACATTTTAAACATTTCTGATTTAGTTCATGGGTCCAAGGAAACCATGAAAAAATATAATTTTTAGACAACTCTAAACTTAATTTTAATCAATAGTTCCAATATTTTTCCCCAATAAATTAATTATGATGACTAGTGAGCTATCTCCATGTAAAACCTAAACCGGTTTGATTTTTTCTCTCCTAATTTTTTCCTTCCTCTCTCTTTAATTTCCTTTAGGCGTGATGTGGTAAAAATGTAACAAGTATAAAAATACCCCAGACTGACAGGAGCATATCTTTATGAAATGACTCATTTAAAAATCATTATGATGAGAAATTAATATCATATGATATGTCTCTTTTGTGGTACACAGGACCAAAACATTTGTCTCGTTTTCTTTTGCACAGGCTGAAAGGGAGATGATTACGAAAATTTCATCTCTACTTGGGCCAATTAAGATGAATTTGTTTCAAGCATGTTAGAGGAGGGAACAGTGAAAAGAACAGTTTATCATTTCAGGAAACTCTATCTTTTTTTCACTTGAAAACTTTAGCTGTTGGAAATTTTCTCTATTCAAAATTATGAAGTAATTTAACAGGAGTTGAACTGGGTATTTTCTTTATGACACGGAAACTGAGTGTATCATCTAAATGGTGCACTTGTATGAACGAAAGATCTATTCACGACTGTTGAGATACAGAGGAAAACCAAGGCTGTCCTCATTTAACTGGGACTTAGGCCACCCTACCTAGAAAGTATAATGTTTTTGGAAAAGTGGGATCTTTGACTTATTAGATACTATATTTAAATGTCAGTCCTGTTCTTTTTGTAACCCAGGTGTCCTCTTGTATATTTCTTTGGTGAAACATGTCTTCTAAAAAGAAAATGTTTGAAACTATTGTTATATACCCCTAATAAAAACGAAAAGCCACTAAGAATTGGAACTCTCAGCTTATTTCTTTACATCTGCCTGAGTTAGAGGAAGCTTCAGGGTAAACAACTGAGAAAATTAATCTTCGTGATGGCTCACTCTATTTTAACTGGTGTATTAGCTAATAATCTGGATACTAACATAAAGTGGCAGCTGTGACTCTGGCTATTTTGAAAATCCAACCATCTGTTGGCCTCGTTTCAAACCTTATGATTTATATTAGACATCTTAGGAACCTTACATGTTAAAGGGGCAGTGCAAAGTGGTAAATTTAACTATCTCACAAATTAACCATCATTATTGGAATGATGCAGTAGTAAATTACGTGTATTTCGTGAGTTATTTGTAAAGCCTACGTTTTCGAGTGTATTTTCGAAAAAACGAAGGTAAATATTGAGTTCTAAATAAAAAGAAAGAATAAAAATAAGTGAATGAAATTCTTGGAGTTCAGAATCTGTGGTCAGTCAAAGCCGTTAATATATAAGGAATTAGCTGGGCACAGTGGCTCACACCTGTAATCCTGGCACTCTGGGAGGCCGAGGAAGGTGGATTGCTTGAGTTCACAAGTTTGAGCAAGAGCGAGACCTCACTTCTAAAAATAGCTGGACATTCATGGGACCACACCTATGGTGCATCCTATAAGGGTACATCTGAAATTTACTAGGTGTAGAATATAAATGTCTTAACACAATAACTAAGAAAATTCCGTGAAGGGTATGTTAACCAGTTTGATGAAAATATTTCAAATTGTATATAAAACTAACATGTGTACCCCATGATTGCATTAATGTACACAGTTAGGATTTAATAAAAAAAAGTGAAAGATAAATGAAAATATCTGGGCATTGTGGGCCCCTGTAGTCCTAGCTACTCAGCAGGCTGAGGCAGGAGACTCGCTTGAGCCCAGGAGTTTGAGGTTGCTGTGAGCTGTAATGCCATAGCACTCTACCCAGAGTGACATAGTGAGACTCTGTCTCAAAAAAAAAAAAAAGATATAGGGAATTAGTGTTTAGGAGACCCTTCTAGGTGCCAAAAGTTATGGCTAACGGGCCCGTCACATTGCCTAATTGCATCTGAATGAATAAATTTTCCACCAGACTAATTAATGTTTTAAAAGTGCTTAGCACAGTGTTATAAAAATGTTACTTATTAATAGTAATACTAGTCATATAGAATACTTATAGTTTTCTTACTTTCCTAACATCAGAATA
Source organism: Galagoides demidoff (assembly GCA_963574575.1). Classification (NCBI taxonomy): domain Eukaryota; kingdom Metazoa; phylum Chordata; class Mammalia; order Primates; family Galagidae; genus Galagoides; species Galagoides demidoff. The sequence continues at coordinate 23,678 of CAUYQV010183625.1, forward strand.
CCCATTTGTGGTTATTAAAAGATTTGCATTATGCCTAATACTTTCCTTAAATTGGCATGTGATCAATGGCACGTTTAAAAAATGCAAATGCATATATATCTCAAATGCTTTTACTTATGTATTATATAACATTCTATTGCATATATATGCATACACATATAAATACAGAAATGAAGATAAAAGCTTGGTTTAAATATTTTTTTTTGACTGTGGGAAAAACAATATAATTGTTACGCAAATCGATATAATGTAGTAGTATTTCTTTTTTTTTTTTTTTTTTTTTTTTGAGACAGACCTCGGTAGAGTGCCATGGCCTCACAGCTCACAGCAAACTCAACACTTGGGCTTAAACCATTCTTTTGCCTCAGCCTCCTGAATAGCTAGGACTACAGGCGCCCACCACAATGCTTGGCTATTTTTTTGGTTGCAGTTGTCATTGTTTTTAACAGGCCCACCCTGGGCTTGAACCTGCCATCTTCGATGTATGTGGCCAGCACCCTACTCACTGAGCTGTGGGTGCAGAGCCTTAATGTAGTAGTATTTAACACTGTATGGATTTCAGTGAAGCAGAGAAATCAGAGAAGATGCAGAGTACAGAGAGAGAGAGACAGAGAGACGGAGAGAGAGAGAGAGAAAATGGGCACACAAAGTATAGAGAAAAAAAACATGTTAACTCAGAAGCTCTTAGAATCAGACAGATCTCGTTCTAATTGTCACTGCCACTTCCTTACCGGGTAAACCTCATGCACATTATTTAACAGCTGTATACCCAGGTACCTTGCATATGAAATGAGGATGATCATTCAGACTGAATGCACCAAAAGCTGTCAGCATCACACTTGGCGCATACTCAGTGTTCACTGCCTGGTGCCCATTCTCTGCTGTCGTATGTAGAATTCTTACGACCAGGATAGATAGGGCTGAAGAGTGACTTTAGGAAGGTGTAGTCTTAGAAAAGAAAATGGTGATTTCTTCTCAAGGTAGAAGTACACTATTCTAGGCATTAGGAAAAACTCTGGACTCTTAAAATTAAGATACTGGAACAAGATGTTAAGGGATTTGTCTTTCAAGATGGCAGAGAGAGTACCATTCATGAGGTTATTTAATGTGGAGAGCTGATAACCTCACAAAGTTTCTTTTGTCATTAGAATTCTCAATTTCTCTATTTTGTGTTAAATTGTATTTTTTTAAACCAAAGCTAGACTTTTATTATTATTACATCTCTGATGAACAGGGGGAGAGAGGTAATAAAATTCTCATTCTCCAGCCGTTTGAAAATCCAATTCCACTGTATCCTTATTTTGTTATATAGTAACTCTTAAAATAGGAATGGGGGTGGGGGAGTGAAGTGTGATTGTAGTGAGTAAATGGCTCTGGTTGTCAGTCTGGCAGAGTGAATTCAGGATTGGCCCGAGCTATCAGTTCTACTCCAGGCCTGGGGAGCGTTGCTGCCTCCCTGCACAAAAAGGCTCCGCCTTTACTGTAAAACTTCTTCAGTACAATTTTCGTTGTTGTTATTTATTTGTGCCATTGATTGAACAGATATTTATGGAAGCTAGCAAATGCCAGTGCTGTGCTGTGTGTTGAAGATCAAAAACGGGCAAAGACAACACACACTCTCAAAGAGTGTACTTTCTAGTGGGAAGTCGCGCAAACAAATGGTTTAAAGTGGTAATGAATGACTGTGATGAAGTTAACGGGAACCAAGTGAGGGCGCTTCCCATTCTGCCTGTCAGCAAAGCCTGCACAGAAGAGGCAATGTTTGAGCTGAAAATGAGAGTGTCAGGAGGGTTAGCCAAGCGGAAGGGAGGTATTTTCCAGGCTGTGAGGAAGCAGCACCAGAGTGACCCAGAGGACTGTGTGCAGGGATGTGTTAGTAATTCGCTGTGCACATGAATTACTTATCCTTAAGGAATTGAGATCTTAGTTTGTAGGGAGTGGCAGCCATCAGAAATTTTGGAGCTGGAAATGAGATGATCAGATTTGTGCTTAAGAAGCTCAATAGTTGAAAGGGAACTGGAGGCCAAATGAGCAAGGTCAGCAAGGACACTGGAGTGTTTGTCGAGGCAGGTCACACTGACAGCCCACGCTTGGCATTTGTAGCAGAGATGGAGAAGGAAGGGTGCATTGCAGATCTCCGTTGCAGGAGAATCAACATTTTCAGGTTTGGGGTACATTTTGAAAGACAGAGGAGAAGCCTAGGATGGCGCCCAGATTTGGGGGTTAGGCAGCTAGGTAGACAGTATTGTCCTACATCAATGTAGGATCAAAGAGAAAAAAGATTTTGGTAACATGAAGATGATGAGTCCAGGGCATAGGAAAGTACCTGTGGCCCAAACAAGGACACGTTGAAGAGAGAGGTCTAGGGCATAGAGGACAGATGCGAGAGATAGAGGATTCAGTGATGTTAAAGTTGTAGTTTAAGCGGTGGTTATGAATGAAGTAGGTGAGGGGTACTTGCAAAGCCTGAGACTAGACTTTCTTTGCAGCTAGTTACCTGAGATAAATATTGTAGAAAAAGGATGGAGACTTTATATTTAAATTTTATTTTTTAAATTTCAGATTAATATGAGAATACATACAATCATATTACATTGTTTGCATTTGTAAAGCAAAGTCAGGGTTGTAGCTGTGTCCTTCCCCAGAAGTGTGCCATACACCTCTGTGTTGTTCCCTTTGGGTGGGACCTTGCTGAACCCTCTCCTCCTCCTTCTTGAATTTAATTGAGTATTTCTTTCAAGTGAGCAAGTTAATCTACCAGTTTCAACTTAGTATTGAGCACCTGTGATGCTTGTGACCCTTTTTTCAATTTATTTTTTAGGGCTTTTATCTTTTTTTGCTATATGAAATCAGCAGACCCTCTCAATCACTTTCTTAATTTTAATTAACAAAAGTGGATATCACATTTTCGTTAAAAGATGAATATAAAACTCTAGTAGCCCCTGTAGTTTGCCTATTCGGGGTCCATTCTCTTTCTCACCTTCTTCTCCCTGGGACGCAGCGGCCTTGGCTTTGGCACTGCGGGTCACTGGTTCCCTTTTTCTTGCTGGTGATTAGTTCAGGAAAGGGCATGGGCTTTGATTCTGATTTCTGAGGGGAAGTCTGCTTGGGGCCTCAGAGTATACTTTTTTTTGCTGATAGCAAGGGATTTGTAGGGAAGAGAATACCATTTTTAGCTGGAAATTGTTGGGTATACTTACGATGCCTGGACTTTGCTGCCTTCTTAACCACAGGAGACATGAGGTGACTACAGGCAGCTATGCTGGGCCTGGGGCACTAGAAAAATGAGTCTTAGTGATCTTGTTAAGCCACTGAATTAACCAGCCCAGAGTGACACTACCATGGATTACAGGGCAGAGTGACTTTTAACCATTTGAACCAATTACTTTTTAACCATTTGAATCAAGAGTTTTTTCTTATTTGCTGCTGATGCATCCTACCAGATATACATTTCAGTTTGAATTAAGAAATATATTAACAGAAAATAGCAGGGTGGATATTTAAACAGCAGCTCTGACATCCATAAACAGACTAATCAGAATTGATACTGACATAGTGTGTCAGTTCAATGTCAGCCTGGGCACGGTGTTATCACCATGACAGATCCTGAGACTTGCCAGAAAGTCTTGACTTAATGGCATTTCATTAGTATAAATGTATTTTCATTATCTTGGGGATTCACTTTTATTTCTCCTTATCTTTTTCAGTGTTATTAGAGGAAAAAAACCTTTAATAATCATGTGTTGATTTATTTTAATTTTTTTTTTTTTGAGACAGAGTTTCACTCTGTCACCTCTGTAGAGTGCTGTGGCATCATGTAGCTCATAGCAACCTCAAACTCTTGAGCTCAAGCAATCCTCTTGCCTCAGCCTCCTGAGTAGCTGGGATTACGGTGCTGGCCACAATGCTTGACTAGTTTTTCTATTTTTAGTAGAGAAGGGGTCTGGCTCTTGCTCAGGTTGGTTTCAAACTCCTGAGCTCAAGCTATCCACTGGCCTCAGCCTCCCAGAGTTCTGGGATTACCGGCAGGAGCCATTATGCCTGGCCCTGTGTTGACTTATTAAAGCACCTCTCATTTGAAGTTTGCTGTATCAGGAAATTTAGCTGTTGTCTTGGCCAAGGTTGAACTGTCAACCACGTTTAGAGCTAAGAAATTGTAGAACCAAATTTTGTGCTTGTTTACATTATTAAACTACAAATAAAGTCTATGCACTGAGTCCTATTGGCATTTCTGAAATATATTTCTTTTCTTCCTACGAAAGGTGTTGTTTTCTCCTCTGAAGGGTCCAAGGCATTACAGGATTAAAGGCCTTTGAATAAGAAAGCAGCCATGTCTGATAATACCAGTCCTAGCCAGCAGATTAAGTGTATTTTTTGCTTTTCCTTTTTATTTTCAAAGGAAGGGTTTTAACATCCAAACATTTAACTTGTCCTTGACTAAGTAACTCCTGTCAGTTTTTGTGGTTCCATTAATGCCTAAAAAGAAAGTCAGACTGTAAAAAGCAGGGCTGAATAGTATCTAAACTGACTGCTCCTGGCCTTTGTTCTCCTCTTACTGTATTGCCTTGAAACTGTCGGATGGGATTTACCACGATGGGGATGCTGAGCCCCTCCTGCTCCCTGGGGACGTGACTACTTAGGGAGGCACCTCTTCTCCTTGGCCCTGGCTTTCTCCCTATCCTTCTTGACCAAGAGTTAAAACTTCACCCCACGACCTTACGTGATTATCGTATTAGCACCCAGTATGTGTTCAATAGTGGCTCAAATTAAACGAGTCACAGGGTGTGCTGTAAATGCGAAGCCTCCCTGTAACAGGATGTAACTCATAAGCCCTTCTTGCAGCCTCCTATCTCTGCCTTTCTATGGCTGTCTGTCCTTTGACCAAGAAAGTACATTCTCCTGTCTAATTGATTGCTCAGGTAAGGAAAAGGCTTTGACTAAGTCAGACATTGTTTAAAGTTGGGCCACACACATAGAAAGGAACTGACTGAATAGAAGCCCATGGAGGAGATGTCTGAAATTTGCACTAACCAGAAATAATATCAACAGAGATTTTGGAAAGACTTATCGTGTATTGGGCAAGAACAGGGATTTCTTTTGTAGCTCCAGTTACCTACTTATTTCTTCCCCTTTCCTAAGTGCATATATTCTATATATGTTTTTCTCTCTTGTGTTTATAGAAAAAAAAATACATTCTTTCCAATTACTATACATACTGAAATTGTATAGCATATGGCAATTTCAAGTACAAATACAAATACTTATAACTTGGAGCTTTAAGGAAGAACAAAAGCACTGCAAGGAGAAGTAAAAAGGTCTCTTGAAAAATATGACTAAAGTAGGAGTAACAGTTAAAAAAAAAAGATTCTTGGCTCTCAAATTTCAGTTAAAATGAAATCTGTTCCTGGGTAAATAAAAATAGGAGATTTATAGATAGTCTCTTAAGGGTTTTAGCCTCTTTTCCTTACAGACAGTCCCTTGTAAAAACAACTTTCAAATATCAGGATTTAATGGTGGAGCTTCAGAACTTTTCTTTTTTTTGAGACAGAGTCTCACTCTGTCCCCTGAGTGGAGTGCTGTGGTATCACAGCTTACAGCAACCTCAAACTCTTGGGCTTGAGCGATTCTCGTGCCTCAGAACACTGATGGACACACCCAGCTACTCCCAAGAAGCTAGGACTATAAGCACCCGCCACAACATCTGGCTATTTGTTGTTGTTGTTATAGTTGTTATTGCTGTTTGGCAGGCCTAGGCTGGGGGGGAGGGGGCCAGGGCTACTGGCGCCAAGCCAAGAACTTTTCTTTTTGGTTACAAAATAACTACCAAGGTGCAGCAGTGGCTAAACAATGGAGGGGCATCTTCTGGGTCTGGAGGACAGACTTATGCTTATTATGGGTCAGTTTTCGAGAGCGAAAGTGTTTTTTTTACAAGAACATAGAAAAACAGAACACAGTATAGGGTGTGTCCATCCAGTGTTCTTCAGGCTCAGAATAATTGTCTTTTGGAAACTGATATCAGCATAAAAATTGTGATGTATTGCAAAATGTTCCCGTTTCCATGAGTTACAGTCCCTCAGTTGTCAGACACTTCTTGAACTTACGTACATTTTCAGGGAAACTGACATTGCTTGGTATAGCAGTTTCCATTTGTGTGCTGCCTGCTGTGTAATGAAATCTTCCCCAAGTATCTATTTTATGTTTAAAGGCATGTCTCCCAAGGCTCAGTTCCAGGATTTGGAGGGATAAAGCAGTTTTTCCTTCTCTTTACACTTCATGATTGAACATCTTCCTTTTTCAACCACTCTTTTGAATAGTGGACATTTTCTTTTTTCTCTTATGTGTTTGCATAAGTTGTCGGAGTCAAATTTCTTTTGATTAATGAATTGGAGGTCTCAGAGAATTGGTAATTTGTATAGGGTTTTCTTTTTTTTGGTATGATTCTTAAGTAAATTAAAAATTTTAATTAAAAATTTTTTTTACAGTTTTATAGAGTCAAAATCTTACAGTGAGATTTGCTCTTTATTTTGAGTCAGTCTTTTTTGAGAGGTTGCTCACAAGTCTAAAAATACATATATGTGTTCAGTTATAGACAGAAAAAGATACCAGCCAATGGCACAGGAATAGTTTTTGGTCAGAGTTAAAATTTATCTTCTTCCACTAGATACAATAATCAGAGCTGATATTTCAGGGTACATGAGAAGCAGCAGCTGCCTTCCCGCCCATGCTTTTTAGTTTTATTCCTGCCATTTTTAACCATTAAATTAAAAATGCAAAATACTATGACAGATACAGGCAACTGACCTAAGATTTATCTGTAGCCAGGCCATCAGAAAAGAAAGTATGAAACAATTGTGGTTTTAAATTTATGAACATGACATCAGATATTTTTCCTCATCAAGGCTAACCTTATGCTTTTATATGTATAGTAGACTCCAAACATTACTGAAAAGAAGATGTTAATTCCCTAGTTGAAGTCCATTAACATCCTGGGCTATTGTTTATGAATAGTTCAGTTGCTATTTTTCCTGGACGATGAATGCATTCAGGAGCCATTTTGGTTTCTCTGTGTCAGATTGAGTCATCTCTTGGTGGTGTGGATCCAGCGCTGGGTTCCAGCTCCAGAGGGCTCTGTCTTTAGGCTCTTTGTTTAAAACCAGGTGTATTTTACTCTGATAGCATCAATAAAGAATTGATGGCAAATTGATGAAATTTGGTGGCAAAATGTGAGAAACCAAGACCAGATTTTAAATAGATCACCATAGAACTTAGTTAAATTCTTCTATATGTTATTAAACAGCATACTACAATTTCAGGATAAAGTATATGCCTGATTCCACACACAAATTGTGAACAATAATACACGACTCTGGATCAGATGCTTAGGGTTTGTAGAGTCAGAAAAATTGAGGTCAAATCCCAGTATCGTCACATTCTCTGTAAGAGATTTTGCAGTTACTTCTGAGTTACTTTTCTGAGCTTGAGTTTTTTCTTCTGTTAACATGGAGATAGTGATAGCCCCATCCTCACAGAACTGTTACAGGGATTAAACCAGTGAGTAAAATGTAAAACTTAGCAAGTGGGTGGTGGGTGGTAAATGTCCAGTGAATGTTAGGTTTTTAGATTCCTATCTTGAATTTCTCCATTCTTTTCTAATCTGTTATTATGATTAATTCACTTTTAATGTTTATGAAAAAAGTCTCTACATTGAAGAATATCCTGATGCTGTTACATAGCTACTAACATATTTTATTCTTTTTAAAAGTTTTTTATTTTTGAGATCAGGTCTTATTCTGTCATCCAGGCAAAAGTTCAGTGGCAGGATCTTACTTCAGAGCAACCTCCAACTCTTAGGCTCAAGTGATCCTCCTCCCTCAGTCTCTTGAATAGGTCTATACCACCACACCTGGCTAATTTTTCTATTTTTGTAGAGACAGGGTCTCCCTCTTGCTCAGGCTGATATCAAACTCCCTACCTCAAGTGATCTTTCTGCCTCGACCTCCCAGAATTCTAGGATTACAGGGATGAGCGAATATGCCTTGCCTGTATACATATTTTATTCTTAATTGCACTTTTTCAGAAACAATACCAATAGGGAATAATTAATAATAAAGTTAAGCTGGTAGGGTTCATCACAAGAATATTCTTCCCTAGGGACCTGCATTTGAGTGAGGGACCTTTGTGTTTAGAGGAGATGCATACGTATTAACTCATGATGGCAGCTGAAAGGGCGCACACCTTGAAGAGGAGGTGAGATTACTACTTGGTGCTAAAAACCTGTGGACAGCAATCTGTCCTCTTCTTCCTCTCCTCCCAGATACTATCTACTTTGCGACAACAAATTTAAAACTTTATAGGGAACTTACCTGATTTACAGATGAAGCGATGAAAACTCTGACAAAGAGGTTCAAGTGTCATAACTGTTAATACCTGAGAGATCTGGAGTCCAAGCCCATGATTGTCCGACTGTAAAGGTTTTATCACTCCACCAATGTTGATGATTGGGAAATGCCAGGAGTTACTCATGTTGCTCAAGGAAGAGTGTTCATTGAAAAAAATTTTCCTTTTAACATAAAAAGTAGTGTTTACGATTAATTATTCATTGGTTGTCAGACTGTTTTCCTTGTTTTTTTTTTTTAATCATAAAATCGTATAATTTTAGTACTATAGAAGATCTCAGCAGCCTTATTTTTGGGTAAAGAAATTGAGGCCCAGGGAAGACCAAGGACTTGTCTAGTGTTTGTCACCTGGTTAGTCAACAGGAAGGCCAGAAAAGACCCCATTTCGTCATATCTCCAGTGTTGTAGGTATGCTCCAGGTTCTGATTTTGTGGTTTTTTAGGGCTATAGGCCATTTATTTGTTTTCTAGTATTAATAGGGTTCATATTATTGCTTTTAGGAGTATTACTTTTATATACAAAATCATTTTTTATTCACCAGTGTGTTGGTGAATTTGAGAGGGAATAATGGAGCAATTTAACATCACTGTTAATTTATAGGTTAATAACCTGTGAAGAAATAATTCCATAAAAATGGAATTTCACTTAAAATTATATGCTCATTGCATGATAGAATGGAGTATGCCCTTTAAAGCAAGGCTAACTATATGTTATACAGTAGAACCTCTATAGATTGACCAGCCAACGCACTATAATGAACCAGTCAACCTACAGAGGTGGTCAACATAAGGAACTTCCATTGAGTACATGTAGTACATGTCCAGTCTATGAAAATTAGGTCAACATAAGGATGTGGTCAATTGAGGGAGGTGGTCAACTATGGAGGTTCTACTGTATTTACATTTTAAATAGTCTGAAAAAGTGAAAGCAATTTTAAGATATGTAACATTTCCAATGTTAATTTTAATTATGTCGATAGACTTGTCAGTTTCATTTAATCAGATCTTTGCTTTTTATTACACAGATCTTCACAATATTTCTAATCTTGGGAATCCAAGTGTATATTAACATACCTGTGATCCACAGAAAAAATTTACATTGCTTGAGACACACTAAAAATGCTCTTTGACATTTGTATCAAACTGTAATTACTAAAATTCTCTTTCTGAAAAAAATCATTGAGGGTGGCGCTTGTGGCTCAAAGGAATGGGGCACTGGTCCCATATACTGGGGTAGTGAGTTCAAACCCGGGCCCAGTCGAAAACTGCAAAAGAAAAAATAATTATTGAAAGAATATTGGCTCGGCGCCTGTGGCTCAATCAGCTAAGGCGCCAGCCACGTACACCTAAGGTGGCAGGTTCGAATCCCCAGCCCGGGCCCGCCAAACAATGATGGCTGCAACCAAAAAATGGCCAGGCGTTGTGGCGGGCGCCTGTGGTCCCAGCTACTTGGGAGGCGGAGGCAGGAGACT
>CAUYQV010183627.1:0-25077 GCA_963574575.1 Galagoides demidoff
TAGTTGAATACATTTTTTTTTCTTGAGACAGAGCCTCAAGCTATCCCCCTGGGTAGAGTGCCATGGCATCACAGCTCATAGCAACCTCTAACTCCTGGGCTCAAGCGAGTCTCCTGCCTCCGCCTCCCAAGTAGCTGGGACCACTGGTGCCCGCCACAACGCCTGGCCATTTTTTGGTTGCAGCCATCATTGTTGTTTGGCAGGCCCAGGCCGGGGATTCGAACCCACCACCTTAGGTGTACGTGGCTGGCGCCCTAGCCGATTGAGCCATAGGCGCTGAGCCTTGAATACACTTTTATTGAGTAACTAGTTTCTGTGAGTGTGCTTGGTGTTAATGATACAGAGAAGAAGATACAGACTTTATTTTAGCCTCTAGAAATTATATTACTGATTATAAAAAAGTATGTTAGCTTAATGTTATAAAAAATTATGTTACTGATTTAAAAAGTATGTTAGCTTAACGAATTTTTCTGTTCTATTCAGGTTGATTGTATAGTCATAATACATATTGTAACTCTGCTTACAAAAACATAATTTAATAGAAAATAGATTAAAACTATTAGTTAAACTAAGCTTAGTGGTAATATCTTTGATTTTAGTCATTTATACCAGTGCTTCCCAAGCTGTCTTTGATAAAGAACTACTTTTTTTAAAATTAAATTTCTAATCTGTGCTGACTATATATTTATAAAACATAATAAGAGATACTGAACCAGTGTCAAATTGCTAAAAATGTTTCTAAATATTCTCACTTTTTATATTCATCTTTTCATGGACTGGTGACAGTTTGTAGGCTGACCCCTGTCAGTAGATTACACTTTGAGTAACATTGATACCGCCACCTTATGACAAATCAAAAATGCAAATATGCCTGAATGCACAACATCTGAAGACTTTTATCAGTAATTCTTGTGTCAAATTGTTATGGAATATTTTGATTTAAGCTGCATTAAACTTTTAAATTAAGGAATATGAATACTTCAGCAGTAATCTGGTTTACTACCAAAACATGCATGGATGGCCCAGCTGACACATCACAAGCATATAAATTTATTTACAAAGTTATACTCTAGCAAAGATCGTTTTCCAGTTCTACTCATTCCAAGCTAAACGCACACTACTCATTCAATTCATCAAGACTTATTGAGCACTTACTATATATGTTACAAAGGCTGAGGACTGACATTATACTCCATAAGCTACAAGGTATACACACCCGATTCAATTTAACAAACATCTGCTATGTGCAAACTACTAAAATATGGCTTCTGCCTTAACATCATCTAAATCAAGGGGACAGCACTGTGGCAAGACTTGGGACAACAATCTAGGGCATTTAAAACTTGAGATTCTCAAGGTCTATTTTTGGTTAGACGGAATGTTTAATTATAGAACAAAAGTTGCTGCTTACAAAACGGCCCCTCTTTCAAGAAAAAAAAAATCAAAACAAACATTACTAAATAAGAATAAATATCCCTAGCCATAGAGGCATGTTAAGTTTGGAATTAGAGATGAAAAGGATTTGTAGATCGGAAGGGATGTTGTTTGAGATTTGATTTGGTTGATAAATTAACTCTTGGCTGAAATGGAAAACAGAACATCCATTATCTAGACGTTCAATAAACGTTCAGAGAGACTAAGGCAACAAAAAGATTGCAGTAAAATTTTGGTTTTATCCTTGCATTCCAAATTAGGCTGAAAATGAACATAAGTCACCAGTTCTTTGGGGGTAAAAAGGTAAGAAGCCAAAAAATGCAGGGAAGAGATGGCAGGGAGGGGGGAGTGCTGGGGAGGTCTTAAGTTGCCTGCCATTTAAACACATCTAGCTATTAACCAAAGGTGATCCAATCAAGCAGCATGGAAGAGCAACAATAGTGAAATTGATTACACAACCTTAACAGTCTATTATCAAATGCTAGTGATAAAATGCAATTCCTTGATTTTTGTTTTCTTTTTCATGAATGTTCTGTCTACAAAAATCCATTTTACTGATTGTAGTTAGTATGTACTGTATTCATTTTATCAACCCCCAGAATAAAATCAGCTCTATTCCAAAAAGCAATGTTTCTTGAAGGCTCGGGTCTGCATTAAAAGTTCCAGGACAGGAATCCATGTCTAACGTCAGCCCCTTGAAACACCTAAAATATTAGTTTCCACTGAGAATGCACTTAAAGGCAGAAGTTGTGTCTGCCTTTCACTTCAAGGAAGCAAACTAAAGCTTTTAAAAGCCCTTCATATTGTAAGGTAGTGATTCCAGCCAAAGAACAAAGCAACCCAGGATCTCTCTCCTGGCCACCAAGAATAAACAAGAAAGAGGGAACAGCTTTACAAACAAAACAAAAACCAACTATCCTCCTCTCTGCTTTCTTCATCCTACTTGGCAGAATTTCAGAGTTTCTGAGAACATTTTGGAACATAAAAGATATGTGCTTAAGATAAAACTTGCATTTTGCTGAGGCTCAGCACTAAGGCCCTTGCAGAAAGCATTTTTTTTTGATGTTTCAAAAACACACTTTTAACTTGAACAATTTAAGCCCGACATAAAAAGCCGTACTATCAACAATTCATTTTCAATGAATGATTATGAGAAAAAATGTTTTAAGTTAATACAGTATTCTATCATCAACCATCATTTATTTCTGATTCAAAATCCTTTGATTTCAAATTGATGAATTTATTTGCCACTGGGCTTATAATTCATGTCCCTGTGTAAAAACCATACCCATTTTCTTCCATCAAGAGCAGTGAGACCTGGACAGGAAAAAATTCAGGAATAAATGCAAGCATTTGTGTGAATATGATTTATATTTCCTTTTTACGGAGAAATTAACTGCAAACTGGGCCTGTTACTCAGAAAAACAGTAATCGTGGGTGGGGGGTGGTGGTGGTGAATATCCCTATATTACTAATGGCCCCAGCCCGGATTAAGTATCGAAACTAAGCTGAACTAAGTCTAAACTAAGCTTACCCTATATATAGGGTAAAGACCTGTTCCTAACTACTGCCCTCTTAAGGTAGGGTTTTGTTTACTTGGCTTTGAGTTCTTCAAGCAAACAAAAGTTGCCCTACTTGTTTTTCATCCATACTTACTAAAACCTCAAGTACTATATACCCTCCCCCACCTTCCCATCTCAGAAGACTTCATTAACCCAACAAATCTGTTTTCAGATGATTTTTAGTATGTAATAATGAAAAGTGGATTTTACCACTTATCATCCTCAAATGGACCAAAATTACCCAAACAGTTGAAAGTCGGCATAATTTCAGTTTATCTAAATAAAACACATGTAGTCATCTTCTGGAACTGACAGAAGGGCATGAGTTATAGCACCATCTGGAATTGCGGACAAGGCAGATACATGTTGAAGCCTAAATTAATAAAAGCTGAGCAATAGCTAACAGCCCAAGCATGGGAGATCAGCATTAATGAGATTAACTCTTAGACTGCCAGGGTACACTTATCATACACCTGATTATAAGATCAGGTATGAGTTTTTATCCCCATCCCTTGTGCAAATTGCACACGTTAAATGAAGAAGGGAACAGTGCGGTTGAGAGTAACATTTGGGAAATATAGGTGGGGCCAATGCAAATTTTGTGCATTGGTGATTACTGCCCTGAGTCAAGACATTTGGTAGGAATCAAGGCCGTAGGGGCACTCTGCCTCCTTCAATAGCATGATGTGAATTTGCATCATCTTTGTCACAGATGTGGAGCATCTGCCTAAAATCAAGTGGTTCTGAGCGCCGGCTGTACACTAGAATCACTTGGGGAGCTTTGAAGAATTCAAATACCCAGGCTTCACCCCAGCTAAATTAAATCAGAATCTGTGAAGGTGGGGTTTAAGCATCCATACTTTTTACAGCTCCCCAAATAATTTCAATGCACAGCCAAGGTTGAGAAGCAACCTAAAGGTTGTGATGCTCAAGAATTCAAAGCAACTTTAATAGGGAAAACCAGGGGTCCCCCTACTATGGCACCTACATTTAACTGAAGGGTCAGATGGCTTCCCTGCCTGGGGGGGGTCACTACCTTGAAACTGGGGCCATGATCAACACTTAATGAGCATTGCATTTACTATGTGCCAGGCACTGTGTGAAGCACTTCCTGTGCTCCATTTCATCTAATCTTGGAAACATCTCTATACAGGATCTATGATTGTTATTGCATTTTTACTGAGGAAGAAACTGAGGCAAGGTCAAGTGATTTTCCTAAAGGTAGACAGCTAGTACTAACTCTTCTGAGATGTTAAAAAAAATTTCACAAACTGCCCAGAGACCTAGGTTCTGTTTTGTTACATTGTTTTAACAACAAGAAAGGTTTCTTCTCTCTGGAGGGAGCCTGACAGTCTGCCCATACCAATAATGTACTGTAACGAAAAAAGCATAAATCCACCAAATACCATCCATTCAGAGATACAGTAAGTCCTCACTTAACGTCCGTGAGAAATTCTTGGAAACTTAAGCAAAACACAAGGAAACCAATTTTTTCCCCTGGGCCTTTTGATATAAGCAAAAGTTCAGTTCCTGGGGGTATGGGCATATTTCTGGTCACAAAACATCACTAAACTTCTTTATTATTTTTTTGAGACAGAGTCTTATTTTATTGCCCGGGGTAGAGTGCCGTGACATCACAGCTCACAGCAACCTCAAACCCTTGGGCACAAGTGATCCTTTTGCCTCAGTCTCCTGAGTAGCTGGGACTATAGGTACTCACCACAATGTCTGGCTGCATTTTTAGAGACGGGGTCTTGCTCTTTCTCAGGCTGGTCTCGAACCCCTGAGCTCAGGTAATTCACCTTCAGGCTCCCTCTAAACTTCTAAATACAGACCCCAAACACTTCTAACGTTAAACACTTAAGTAAACATAAGCTATACATATATTTAAGAAAGATTAATAAAAACAAGAGAATTATTTACCCATATTTTGGTGAATCAGTGAGGGATGACAGTCATGGTGACCGAGGGTCAGTGAAGGAATAAATGCAAAACGCAAACCGGAGGCCACAGCTCCTCCACCCACCCCGCAGCTCCAACAAGCCACAAATATGGTGGCAGGTGGAGCGTTTTCCTAGCGTTGTGTATTGTGGAGCCTTAGCTGGGTGTCGCATACGTTATGAATTTTTATTTTCCACATTTGATCATGGCCAAAAGGTCAAGAAGAGATGACGAATCCTTATTTTCCGATAATTTGTATTCATACATTTAGTCGTTTTACAATCTGCAGATTCCTAGGTTAGGGCGATGGGTGGCCGAGCCCATCCCGGCAGCTCAGAAGCAAGGTGGGAACCCACCCTGGATAGGGTGCCATCACAGAGCCGGGGTTGCATACGTGCACACACACACATTGAAATTCACTCACACACCTAGTCACACACACTGCCACACTGGGACAACTTAGACACTTTATGGGCACAGCTTTGGGATGTGGGAGGAAACTGGGGTCCCTGGAGAAGATCCACACATCAATGGCCACACGGACAGGGGCCTTAGCCAGCTTGCAATTTTTTTCTCATCAATGTTATAACGAAATGACTCCGAACGAAACGATGTTATTCGTGGATCTGCTGCATAGGCAGTTTGCACAACTTTAAGCGACTCTTAATTAAGAGTTGCATTTTCCAAAACATGTTGTGGTTATCTGTCTTTCAGCTTTGGGCTTCAAAGAGAAATTGAACTCAGGAAACATGTCAGACAAGGATCTTTCAAGAAAAATCCACATCTGAGACTAACAGCCCAAAGTAAAGATTCCAGAGAGGTCATTTACTTTAGCTTACCTTGCGGTACGTCCTACTGGCCACTGTTCCCCAAGTTAACAATAAGTATCTGCTTTAAAAAGAAACATTAATTTCCCAGAGTCAGTCATCTAGCATTGTTATTATGACCAGTACATTTTTCTCGGGTATTGTTTCACTAAAATCAAGATTGAGTAGAGGGAATGAACAAATTCCATTTCTAATAGCGCCCCACTGGGCTGGACATGTGTGAAGGATGGACGGCCCCAGGATACCAGATCAGACCCTTGTGTGGTGAACTGCAGTGAGGCAACCCCAAGCAGGGAGGGCAGAAGAAAACCCATTAAAGCAGCTCTGAAGGCCCACTTCAAACAATGGGGCCGAGCTGCAGGCAGCAGGAAACAAGCCGCAGGCAGGCCAGACTGGCTACAGCAATAAGGGAGTGCAGGAGGGGGTTGTTTTCTGAGCTCCAGGGTGACCTCGGATCTCAGAGACAGAGTCCCAATCAGCCACCACATCAGCACAGCTGCAAATGAAACTCAAAAACACTCTTTGTGTATACAGTGGTCTACAGAGAGGAAAGGGCTGAGACTGTCACCCTGGTCTTTTTCGTCCCATCTGTACTCACAGCTAACAATCCCCATTAGTATTATTATCTTCAAATGCGTGTAGAACATCAGCATAAATATAGCTAACATACCATTTCTGTGAATACGAATAGAGTGGCAAGACCTGTACTGGGAGGATAATCATCTGTGATAGCTTTTCATTTTGTAAATGGATTTCCTTTACAGTAGAGCTATTTTTCCAAAAAATTTCTATCTGCATATAGGAAGAAAAAAAATATTAGCGATGTGCACTAAGATGTTAGCCATGTTTATCTCTGGATTGTAGAATAACAGGTGATTCGTAAAAAACCTATTTTCTTTCATTTGGTTGGACTTTATAAATTTCCTTAGGGAAATATGTGTTCTTTGAGTCACCTTTTAAGTTTTAAAAGGTTGTGTGTGTTGAAATTTTAAAAAGAAAAACAAACAACTTCTTATGAGCTCTTTATTTTCAATTTCAATGATATTAATGGAGACCAGGGGTTAGCATTTCTAAAGATAGAGCATGACACAATATATTCATGTATCCTTTTGGGGGGGGAAAAGATTCTATAAATAAGTCACAAGAGGCCCTTGGCAAGGGCTCAATCTCAGTAATTGAGCCAATCGTAAACTCTAAAAGAAAAAGAGTTGGCCAGAATACCAATTCTACTAAATTTCAGAATCCGGGCATATAAGAAACGTTTTTTTTTTTTTCCTTGACTATAAGAATCTTGCCCTGGAACAATACTCGGGGTTTGGTTTGTCATTCTCTGCAAGAATGGAAGCAGAGATATGCTAGAGACAGCTCACACCAGCTCAAGGCCGTGGATTATGTGCATCTCTTCCCAACTCAGCATCCAGTACCATCACATAGAGAGCTTGAAATTAACCTTGTGGGAATATTTATACCGTGGAAATTGGCAAATGCTCCAAATCCGGGCTTTCCCTTCCTCCCACCGAGAGCTGGTTGTTAAACATGGGAATAGCTAACTTCCCCTCCTATTCAGCACAGCTGTTTGTCTGATGTTTGAACCAGGGAGTGAAAACTTTTATTTGTAGCAAAGTAAAACTATGTTGTTGTAAAAACTGCACAGGTCGGAGTCAATCCAAGTTTAGCTCTTGGCTCTGCCAATTGTAAGTTAGGTTATCTCACTCCCCCTCGCTGGCCTTAGTTCTTTCATCTCTCTTGTGGGAGGATTACTCTGTGATGTCCAAGGTACCTTCTACACAGGGACAGCTTATGATTCTGAGCTGGAGAGACAGTGTTGCGCAGTGTTTAGGAGCTTAGACTTTGGAGAAAAGACAGCCCTTGGTTTATATCTTGGCTCCGCATTAGCATCTGTGTGACCTGGGGTAAGTTACCCAACCTCTCTGAACTTCTATTCTCTCATCTCAGAATGTATAAGTATGGTCCCATCTCAAAATATTTCAGGGAAAGATGAAACTGAATTTTCCAAAATGTTATTCCTGACTCAGGCCAATTTTTACAGAAAATTATTGGATTTAGCCACCACAACTCCACTATTCCGTTCCTACCGCAGATTTTATTTTTGAATCTGATAGCATTTGTGTTCTCATCTACAAAATAATGATAATAATAATACCTTCATCGTAGGGCAGTAGTTAGGATTGGATGAGATCATTCTCAGCAATCACAGTAGCAAGCCCGAAGAAATGCTTACTATAATTATGAAACCTGTTCCCACTTGTCCCTGACACAAAAATGCCTTAGAGCTATAGGGAAAACTTGATTTGCTGAGATATCCATGAGATGTTTCCTAGGCTCTGTTGGAGATATTTTAACCTATCACAGATTAATCAACACTGGAAATAGTGGTAGGGCATCCCCTGCAATATAAATACAGTTAATAAAAGATGTATGTATGGGGGCCTAATGTTCATTTTCCTCTATGCCAGGCATTTTATACATTTTTTATCTTGTCTAATGATCATACTCCCTGGGTGAAGTGGGTGATTTTCTGTTTGTTTTGGGTTTTGTCCCTTTTACAGATGTGGACACTAGGGTTCAGAGATGTTAGCTAGAGGAGCTAGAGTTAATAATTGGCAAAGTGAGAAAACCTCTTGGAAAGACTAGCCTAGATATCACCGATGGTATTGGGAGACTATTTCTTTTTTTCTGCAAGACAAACATGGGAGAAATTCTGTTGATTAAGGGGTAGAAGGATAGACCAAAAGGAACTCTGGAAAAAAAATGCTGTCAGATTCAAAACTATAATCTGCAGTATTTTATTGGAAATAAATAAAAGAACTCAAAACAACATGGTATTGAATTAAATAGGTATGGAATAGTGGAGTTGTGGTGGCTAAATCCAATAATTGTCTGTAAAAATTGGCCTGAGTCAGGAATAATATTTCAGAAAATCCAGTTTCATCTTTTGCCGAAATATTCTGAGATGGGAGCATTCCTATACCTTCTTATATGGCAGTGATTTTCAAAATCAGGCCCCCAAACTAGCATCTTCATCATCACCTAGGAATTAGTGAGAAATACAAATTCTCAGACTCTAGATGGTGCCTGTGGCTCAAGGAGTAGGGCGCCAGCCACATATACCAGAGGTGGTGGGTTCAAACCCAGCCCGGGCCAAAAAAAAAAAAAAAATCAAATTCTCAGGCTCTCATCCCAAACCTATTGGCATAGGAAAGTAGACCCCCAAACTGGGTTCCAGCCTGAAGGCCAACTGGCTTCTTGGCTTCTGGCAGGAAAGAATCCAAGAAAGAGTCCATACAGTGAAATAAAAACAAGCTTATTTAAGTAACAAAGAAAGAGAAAGGTTTTTTCTGTAGGCAGAGCAGCAGCTATCTATCAGAGCAACAGAGTACACCTTTGTGAGGTCCTGGGGTCTTATTTATACTTTCTATTTCATTTTATGTTATGTGAAAGAAGAATTATTCATAAGATTTCTGCGGAAAGGGTAAGGAGCTCCTGGAACAGACAGTCTCTCCTCTTTTTAAACCATATTGGGTAACTTCTGAGAGTTGCCGTGGTATTTGTAAACTGTCATGGCACTGGTGGGAGTTTCTTTTTTCTTCTTTTTTTTTTTTTTGAGACAGAGTCTCACTCTGTTGCCCTGGGTAGAGTGCCCTGGCATCATCATAGCTCATAGCAACTTCAAACTCTTGGGCTCAAGTGATTGTCTTGCGTCAGCCTCTTTGGTAGGAGTTTCTTTTAGTATGCTCCTGCATTATAAGCAGGGTAGAATAAGCAGTAACAGTGACCTGTGGTCATTTTTTGTGTCCATCTTGGTTCTAGGTGGTTTGTCCTGCCTTCTCTAATGCTGTCCTGTTTTACTAGAAACTTTGGCCTGGGGCTCGACGACCGTAGCTCAGCAGTTAAGGCCCCAGCAACATACACTGAGGCTGGCGGATTTTAAACAGGCTCAGGCCTGCTAAACAGCACTGACAACTACTACAACAACAACAACAACAACAAAAATAGCCAGGCACTGTGGTGGGTGCCTGTAGTCCCAGCTACTTGGGAGGCTGAGGCAAGAGAATCACTTAAGCCCAAGAGTTTGAGGTTGCTGTGAGCTGTGATGCTATAGCACCCTAAAGAAGGCGACATAGTCAGACTCTGTCTCAAAACAACAAAAAAAGAAACCCTGGCTTGGTTTTCATGACTCCTTATTAAGCAGGGCCTCTGGGGTCCCCCATCTCACTAAGGCAGAAACTCTGGGAGCAGGACCACACTCCTCCCACATCCAAACACTACAGGTATTTCGGAGGCATGCTACAGTTTGAGAACTGGAGTTGTTCGGGATAGATGGAAAGAATGAAAAATGACTTCAATTCAGGCATCTAGAGAATACTTTACATAAAAATATATTGCCCTGACATGCTTATGAGTGGTGACAATAGAAGTGAATATTTAACATGCTTCAGGTTCAGGAAAGATTTAAATCATTCATCTTTCCATAGGTAACAACTAAATCTTGCAGAACGCCGAGCTTCATGTCTCTTTGCCACACATCCCATATTCCCCCAAAGCCCCTGTAATTGATTTTTTTGAAAGAGTGATTTCTGAAAAATAACATTCAAAGGACCGTGGTACATAACACGGACTTTATTTCTGGTTTGGGGACACGGAGGGATAGTGAATACGTGTAGTTGACTTTCAAAATCCAACCCTTTTCCTCTCAAGAGCCAGGAGTCAGGGTTTTAGCCAGCAATGAGCAGGGAAAGTTTTGCTTACATGACAGAGCCTGAGCGAGTACAGTCAATCCCTTTGAAATAGCTTCTGTTCTGGCATTTAATTCTCTGTTCTCTCCACAATGAATCCTGCTACAGCCAAGCTTAGCCTTAGGGGTCCCAATCAGCTCTCAGGTGCACAGTCTAGCACCCAGACTTCATTTCAAGTCACGCTACCGCCATCCCTCAAAGTATTATGCCCTATCGACGGTTTCCTTTACATTAATAAGGTGAAATGAAATGAATGCGTGTTCTGAAAAGATGTAACAGTGGCTATTTCTGGGGGTGGGGTAGGGTGGTGTTTTCCCTCCTTTATTATTATACTTATCTGCATGTTCTCATTTTAAAATATTTTAGCATTGCATAATTTACTTTTTTATTTTTTCAATTTAGACTTTCAACAAAAAATAAGTCACATTTAAAAAAGGTAATGAGTCTATGTGTGAATCTCTGTGCATGCATCTGTGTGTATGTTGGGAGAGTAGCTGAGGAGAATCTCACAGCCATACCTTGAACAAACACAACCCTGTGGCCGTGATCTACTAAGGCACATGATTGCATTACCTCTGTCATAAAGTGCAGGTGGTAATACTCTCCCAAGACTGTACTGTGATTTTAAAATCAGATGTTCCAAGATTCAACATGAAGCTTTGCTTGTAGAGGGGCACAAAGAAGGGAGAAAAATGAGAACAATAAAATAAAGTTATTTCCAACCGGGGATAAATAGTGATGTTATACGCAAAGAAAAACCATTGAAGCTGTATCTCTTTAAGCTGCAAGAAACATAAATTAAACATACACTTAAACGTGCACGCACACACACCCCCCTCCAAACACAGAGGCAAGATTGTGAAACAAGCTATCTATATATTCACTGCACGAGGCTTGTAATCAGGAATCATTTCTGCCAGAGAGCATACTGGCAGGTAAAATACCCTTTGCAAATTGCCTGGGTAATTGTCATCCTAATACAAAAACCTCTTCTTCCCTGATCAATGTGGCCAAGGTCTTCAGGACACAAGAATCTTGGTCAGAATGCTCTGCCTGCATCCCTTGTTTGGAGCCAGGTGAGTGCACGCATTTGGAGGACTATTTGTGAGGCTGCTGCGAAGTGCTGTATGCTCAGATGTTGTTTACCTGGCTGTTGCCTCCATTTTATATTCTCCATCTCCAGACAGAAAGGGAGGGACACTCCAGACACAAAAAGAAATATATGCTAAGACTGTGTTTAGGCACGGTGCCTGTAGCTCAGAGGCTAGGGCGCCAGCCACATACACCAGAGCTGGTGGGTTCAAATCCAGCCCAGACTTGCCAAACAACAATGACAACTGCAACAAAAAATAGCCAGGAGTTGTGGCAGGCACCTGTAATCCCAGTGACCTGGGAGGCTGAGGCAAGAGAATCTCTTAAGCCCAGGATTTTGAGCTGTGACACCATGGCATTCTATCCAGGGTGACAGCTTGAGACTCTGTCTCAAAAAACAAAAACAAAACAAAAACAAAAAAACTGTATTTGATCTGAACATAACCTAACGTGTACTCTGTAAAATGTGAATAGCAAAGTGTTCCCCTTAAAAGTGGGCTTTTACTGGGGGGCGCCTGTGGCTCAAAGGAGTAGGGCGCCAGCCCCGTGTGCTGGAGGTGGCGGGTTCAACCACAGCCCTGGCCAAAACCTGCAAAAAAAAAAAAAGTGGGCTTTTACTTTGCTTGGAAGCACTCTGTCAATGTGCTTTG
Organism: Galagoides demidoff; assembly: GCA_963574575.1. Taxonomy (NCBI): domain Eukaryota; kingdom Metazoa; phylum Chordata; class Mammalia; order Primates; family Galagidae; genus Galagoides; species Galagoides demidoff. The sequence continues at coordinate 12,264 of CAUYQV010183627.1, forward strand.
TATACAAGCTTCAAAAAAATCTTTGTGAAAAACCTTTGGGGAAGATATACTATAATCTCATTTAATGGACAAAGAAAGTGTACCCTGAGGGGAATTAACCACAAACAAGTTCTACGTATGCGTCACTGACTGTGTTTCTGGCACTACACCATATTCTAAGTATTATCTCATTTAATCTTCACCACACTGGGTCTGGGTGAGACCCACTACTGCCGGGATATATGGAGGTGTCCCAGCTACTCCCTAAAAGTGATAGCATAAACCCTTACATGTCTTTGGAGAATTGACTTTTACTTAAAAAATTATTTTAAATAGTCCAACAAACAATTACATCTAGAGAAGACTACAAAATAGGTCTGAATTTTTAAGACAAAACATGAGAAGTAAACATGTGGTAAGTGCATTGAGCTATTGTGCCAAGATCCCCGAGGGGCTATGTGCTTACTGCTCTCTGTCATTAGCGTTAAGGTATTCCATGCCACTTCTAAAAAAGGCAATTTTCTCTGTCATCTAGAGATACTTGACAGAACTTTGGGGTTGCTTGTGGGGATGTCTTAATTAAGGGAATATATACTGATTTTCTTTCTTTGTATCCATCCCTTACCAGTGGAATCCCACCATATACCTTCCTTGGCACCAGGGTCATAGGCTACTGGTTAATGTGGTGATGGTGAAGGCACCAAGCTTTCTGCCAGGTGGGTGAGCTACACAGGGTAGTGGTGGCAAGAAATAAGAAAGGCCAGGCAAGGCTACAGTTCTCAGTGTTTCTGGGTTCCAATGTCCTTTCCTCTAAGGCCGAGGCTGTGCTCTTCAGTGCAGTGACAAGCCAGGTCTCCTTGGAAATTCCTTCTTGATTCTACTTGAGTAAACTTTCTTCTCTTTGCCTGATTATTACTTCCCAGTCCCCAAATTCATCATCTTTTTCTATGATGGAAGATAATGAGAAAATAGGCTTCAGTATACAAAATACCACTTGGCTTGCCTTGCAGGATGGCCATCATTTCTGCCTCTGTGGCCTTGGCATATACATGAATCAATTTTTTTTCCAAATATTTGAATACCTGTATGGGAGGCTTTGTGTTAAGCCCCAGGAGAATGAAAAGATTAGGGGAAAAGGCTAAAGGAATTCGCAACACCAAAAGATCACTTCCCACTGAGGTAGCATTTAAATGAGCTTTAAAGGATGGGAAGAATTTCATTAGCTAGAGATTATAGGGTGAGGGAGAGGCATTCCAGAGGGAAGGACCAGCATGAGCAAACATTCAGTGGAGGAGGAGGTAGTGGGAAACATCAAACCAAAAGCAGCTCACCAGGCATATACAGGAAATGCAAGATAAGAATTTCTGGAAGTGGTGGGAAAGTAAGCTAGAAAGATAGATCTTGAAAGGGTTTTACGTTTAGGTTTAAGGATTTGACTTTATTCAACTGGCAAGGAAGCACCATTAAATGTTCTGATAGAAAGTGATGCTATCAGAAGAGTAATTTAGAAAGAGAAAAACAAGGGAGGAGGAAGAGGAAAGAGCCCTGGCAGATGAGACAGGTTAAAGTGCTAAACAAGATGCAAAGGGAGTGGTAAGATGTGGTCTCTTGGCTCAAGAGGCAGATACTCAGATAAACTAACAAACACCATGAAATGTTTCCATGCTGTTCAGTACAGTTCTGTAAGTGTTCTATTTTATGACACTGACAGTAACAACTTCAGAACACACATATTTTTTTCCACAAGTGCTATTTCCTGTGGCAACAACTGTTACAGGCACACTGCTGGCCTCAATGTTGCACCTGTGACCTGGAAACCTTTGTACCTTTCATTGTGTTCCCACCTCCTCATTTGCAGGATGGGAAAAGAAAGGCTTCGTAACAATAGCCTTTTTCTTAGGATGGTCTTTAAATTCCCTTTCTTCACTTCATTTAGCAAACTAGGCCTTTATGGGATAGCAAGGTTTAAAGCTGCCATAGCCACCCTTCCCTACTCCCAAATAGCCTGTACTAATTTGTCAGACTTCTGAGATTACAAGCAAATATCATTTAGGAAGAAAAACATGCCATCTCTATGGCAACCTGAAAGTCTGAGAGGGAGCCCACCTTGAAGTCACCAAACAATGGTCTCTTTGAGAACTGAGGAGGGTTACACAAGCTTTTATTAAGAGGTTGGCTGTTTTTAGTGTATCTGCTTTTCAGACCCTCAGATGTAAGCCCTAACTCTTGACATTCCTATGCAAGTGGTCTATTTTCTTTCCACACTTCACTGACATATAAAGTTGTGATGTTATAGGAAAAGAGAAAGTTCATTCATAGGGTGAACAATGATGGAGCACCCACCGTGTGCAAATCACTGGGCTACGTGCTCTAGGGACGTCGTAATAAAAATGATAAGGTCAGACCCCTTGACATGTCAAGATCCATCCAGGGAGACCAAAGGGAATAAGATGAGGGAGTGATCAAAATTATCATGTCCTCATTTTGCAATGACCCCTGTAGGAGACCCTGGAGATCATATGCTCGCATTTTCCAAACCAGTTCTGATGACATGTTTTGTCCCATCCCCACCTAAGCTATCCAAAATGTCTAAGAAATTTCAATATTTTAGGATCCAAAGCATTCAATTGTTTTTATACCTAGAAACATACAAATGTTTTTGTGCCTTAGTTTTGGTTCCGAAAATACAGTCATTGTATTTGTTTACTCATTCAATGCATTTCAATCCAGCACTGCCACATGCTACATGGGTATACTGGCGAACAAGGCAGACAAGGTCCTTGGCCTCATGGAACTTATGTTCTGGTGCGAGTACTCTTACAAACATAAATAAAGAAACCAGATAATTACAGACAGTGGATACAATGAAGGCAATCACAGGGTAAAGTGACAGAGCACGACAGGGAGGGACCTACTTTAGACTGGGTGATCAGGGAAGGCATCCCTGAGTAGACACCCACCTGATAGTGAAAAGTCAGCCTTGCAAAACTCTTAGGGAAAAAAGTTATGGGTAGAAGAAATAGCAAATATGGTTTCAGAGGCAGATAATAATATTGACTATGTGACAGGCACTGTTCAAATGCTTTACATGCTAAAGCAATTTAATTCTCACCACAATCCCATGAGCTAGATACTATTAGTAGTTCCATTTTTCAGGAAAGGAAACTGAGGCAGAGAGAAGCTGCAAGACTGACCTGAAGTCCATAGCTGGTAAATGGCAGGTCAACGATTGAAACCTAGGCAGTATCGCTCCAAAGTCTCTACCTTAACCATATGAGAAGGGGGTAGGTGTTCAAACAATATAAGAATCTATCTTTAAGAGTTGGAATTTGCATAACACAAATTGAAAAGTCATACACAGCAGTCCAGGAAGCTATGGGGCTAAGCCAGTAGCTGGGCTCGTAGCAAGCAGATAAGTTTGAGCAGTGAAGGAATCGGATTTGGAACATGGAATTTTGATGTAAGAAGTTATCCTGAGCCCCCAGACTTAAAACTTTTCTGTAATATTCAGAAGTGTCAGGGAAAAAGGCAGGAAATTAGTGTAAGAATATTAGCCCTTCTCATAAACAACAATCATAAATCCAAGTTTCTATCACCTACCTAAAGAGCTCTCCAAGAAAGACAGTCTGATTAAATGAGATAAGTGTGAAGAAGCTGGCAACATGTCATCAACTCAGACAGTTAGTTCAGAGATGTAATCATCATTTCTCATTTCCCTGGAATTTTTCATCTATATTACTTACCTTTATAATAATAAAAGCAAAAGAAGCAGATTTCATCTGAAAAAAATGCTCAAAATTCCTGCAAACATTAACCCATTGTCCTAAAGATACTATGGATAACAACAGAGTAGACAAGATTATTCATTTTAAAGGAGATAAAAAGAAGTGTTCTGAACTCCAAGTACTTTTTGTTTACACCACTTCTTTCTAGACTTTCCTCTATTCCTTTTCAGAGGTTTAGGGCTTTTTAGTGGTATTTCCTTAACATACATGGAAAAAGGCAAATAGATATGTAATTCAGTCAGTGTTTACAATAATGGCTAGAGAGCTGGAAAATACACAGAACTAGGATAAGAGAAAAAATAAATGTTAGAGCTGGAAGACATCTGCCAGTGTTTTATCATTATATACACTGGGAACAGGACTGATCCAAAAATCTGCAACCAATATACTGGGGTTAGGTCTTCTCTGTTTGCTATTTCACAGTCCCTTGGCCAGAACTAGGTGGCTTCTCAGTAAAGACATGATGAAATGATTTGACTCCATCTTAGCTTCAGCCCTAGAATGCCATTTCTACCTGGACTTTGGTAAAATTCCACTTGTGCTCTGGCTTCAATTTCCCTATCTGAAAACCACTGAGACAGGACAGTGACAACATATACATGGTCATTCTTAAATATAACTGCATTTGTGATTTCCTGTTACCTTATAGGATGAAGTCCAACTTCCTTACCATGCATGCAAGGCCCTCTATGCCTGATTCTCTGACTTCTTGTCACTCCATCAGCCTTTCTTTATACTACACACTACAAATTCCCCTCTTTTACCTCCTACCTTTTTACAATGTTACCTCTCCCAGCAGTGTCTCCTTCTTCTTCTCCTTGCTTCTCTCTCTCCCCCTTCTCTGGGATAACTCCAACTTGTCGCCTCTTCTTTGGGGATTTTTGTGAGAATAACTCTGGTAGTTAAGTATATGATGGCCTAGAATGGGGTTGGCTAAGGACTGGAATTCCAGATAGGAAAGCGTTGTATAGTTTTGTAACTTTCATAATACATCAGCCTGTTAAAATCAGTTTGTAAGCTATATCCAAATAATTTCTTGCAAATAATTGTCAAAGTACCAAAGTTTGCAAAGGCTTGAAAGCAGATTTACAGTTGTTCCTATATATTAACACGGACACTCAGTTTCCCCAAGAAGTCTTGCCTGATACCACCCCTAAACTTGGGGTGCTCTAGATGCCCACAGTACTCCTGTGCGTTGCATTTAGATCTCTGCACTGGGACTTTTGGTTTTCTTGTCTCTGTGTCATATGAATTCCTTGAGGGCAGAGGAAGTATATTATTCATTTCTGTATTTCCAGTGCCAGGCAAAGTCCCTGGTAGTCATTTATTAAATTGGAACATGAATATTGACAGGTAAACTAACTAAGAAAAAGAGTAAGTATTCCTTTGAGGACTAATGTGGGTCCACCAAGATTTACTTGTAACATATTAGTAAGCTTCAGTTCAATGGATGATGACTTTTAAGAACGTTTCTTATCTCCTTATTGTATCTTTTTTGACTGGGAGACTGCAGACATAATAGAGCCGAAGGCTTTCTTCAGCCATCTTTTCTTTTGAACTGGCAACACAACATAAGGTAAGGTATGGGTAGAATAAAGTGGCTGAAATGGAAAAGCTAAGAGTCCTGATCCTTTCCAGAGGGTGGCGTTTCTAGACTAGGCATGGGCAGAGAATGTACCCTGAAAGGAGTTTCAGAATCCTAGGGATTGGAGCCACGCTAGAGATGAGTGGGTTGAACATAGTTCAGACGGAGCAGAACTACAAACTGTTCTGGAAGTAGGTATGTCTATAACATTCAAAAGATTATCTTCAGATCCTTGCCAATCAGTCATTCTCTCCCTGTCCTGTATCATCAACCTTTTGTTCTCCACCGGCTCCTTCCCCACCTCCTAAAAAATGCACAAGTCTCTCGCCTCATTTCATTTGATCCTCAAACCAGCCCCATGAAGTAGGCAATATCATTATCCTCATTTTAGAAATGAGAAAATTGAGGGCCAGAGAATGAAGAAAATTACCCAAGGCCACACAGCTAATCAGTGACCAGAGCTAGCACTCTAATCCAGAACTGTCTGACACCAAAGTCCTTGTTTTTAACCACGCTGCTAATATTGCCTTCTTATCTAATTCAGGCAAGCAGAAATTGCAGGTTTTTTCCTATTATTCTGTCTTCCAAGGTAATAGAGGATAACTGTCCATGTAATCGTCTTCCCTGAACCAGGAGATTCATGATTATGTCAATCCATGGTCATTGCTTCTTAAAATTAAACAAAGATGGTTTAGACCTTAGACTCTATTTAGCAGATCTTTAATTAAATCAGCCAAACCTGGAACAACTTATTAAGTTCCTACTAGGTTCCCACTGCGTTTCGGGACTACATACAAGTTCTTGGCTTGGAGTGAGAGCAATATACAAATAGAAAATGCAAAAGGGTGGGGAGCCAGTATGAGTGAGCAAATGTATGGAATTCATTTTAAATGCTCATATGTTTAGGAAAGTTAAAGGATAGGGGCTGCCATCATTTGCCTTTATAAAGTAGAGGTTTCAGGGAAATATCACCTGCATAACATATTCACAGTTAAGGAAATAAAGAAGAAGTGCCACATCCATATCTTGTGTAGAGTTAACAGATGCGATCCAGAACTTCTATATTCAGAACAGCTGCTAGAAGACTGGACACAGCTGGACAAAAGTCATTAACTTTGAACAAGAAGTATTTCTACGCACACCAACAGCTGTGTCAATCATATTCCGAGGCAACCAGATGTTTTGGTCTGCGCAGTAGCATTGAATGCCCTTACTGAACTGCTCAGTCATCCTGAACCCCAAATCCCAAACCTCTAGCCATTTTTTTTCAGTTGCTGAGGTTCCCCACTTCCTTTCGTTCATGTCAGGACCTTGACTGTGAATCTCACTTTTTCATTCTGTGTACTTATGAGTCTTTTCAAACATGAAGTCATCAACCAACCAATTAATCCAGTGTCTACTATGCAAATAGTGCCATTGGAACATAAGGGCATAGCACACACGGCAGCGCTGGATTCTGTCTCCCAGGCGTTTATAAATTGCAAATGTGTGGGAGACAAGAATGACTCATATGAGAAAATTACTAGAATTTACTTCCCCAAACTGTGATATGCTAAATGAGAATGCAAACAGGAGTATAGGATTTCTGAAGAGGGAGGAGAGAAATGGATGTTTGGGGGTAGCTGTAGTCAGGGCAGGTTCATGAAGGAATTGACACTTGAACACTTAAAGGACCAGGGTGTTGTCATTTAAGAAGGGGGGTTATTTTATAATCAAAGAGGATTAGAAATGATTCATCTATTTCTAGAGAAGGAAAAAGAAAAAAGAAGGAGGAATTTGGAAAATTAGTCTGGGGCCAGATTAGGAAGGGCTTCTATTCCCAGTAAAGAGTCGCACTCTCATCTTTTTTTTTTTTTTTTTTTGAGACAGAGTCTCACTATGTTGCCCTCAGTAGAGTGCTGTGGCATCACAGCTCACAGAAACCTCAAACTCTTGGGCTTAACCTATTCTCTTGCCTCAGTCTCCCAAGTAGCTGGGACTACAGGCACCTGCCCCAATACCAGGCTATTTTGTTGTTGTTGCTGCAGTTGTCATTGTTGTCTAGCTGGCCCAGGCTGGGTTCCAACCCGCTAGCCTTGGTGTATGTGGCCAGCGCTGTAACCACTGTGCTATGGGCGTCAAGCCTCCCAATATCATCTTATAGGTGCCTGAAAGTCAGAGCTATTGTGATGATGGTCTACAGGATATTGAAAACATTGATTTACCATTTTTAATTTTCTGGAAACCAGTTCCCATAACCCCTCTATCCAATATTTAATTATTCTTCTGCTATCACTTTTAATTCTGTTTTTAAGGATTTTCCCCCCTCTGGTTGATTAAAATAATATATTTATGGTATGTAGCCCCAGCTTTGAGGTTTCATTTCTTAGCAGTTGCAACCTGAAAAGTCACTAATGCCTATCACCCTGCACTCGGCTTAATTAACTGCACAAATAGATTGTTTCTGTAACACAAAAATTATCTGGAGAGAGAAATAAAAGGATAGGGAGGGAAGCTATGAGAAACAGAAGCCAGAAGACAAATTTATCTCACTCAGGAAGCCATACTGGTTATCATAACAATAACAAATATTTATAGAGGGCTTTCATCCTGAAGAATCCCAGAGCCCCAGAGCAATGAACACTCATGGTAAATAGATTAAAGGAACTACTCAGCCATCCAAAAGAGGAAGCCCTCTCTCCCAGGCCCAGTGCACTAAGTCATTCCTGGGACAGCATTCTATTTTAGCTAAGGGATTTTAAAAGAAGCTGGTTGGAACTTTCAAGTCATAAAACCTGGACAGCATGCATAAAGAACAGCCCAGAATTTCTTCACAGGAGAGAGCCCGGGAGCAACAGGCATGCCCATCGTCATCTTAAGTCTCATGTATTAAGATCTCAGCAGCTTTAGAAGCCAGTGAAACCTCACTGATTTAAGATAAAAAAGTCATAAATACCATCAGATATTGTTTTATATCTTGAAACTAACACACACTTTTAGAGAAATTAATTCAGTAAGTATTTAGTGAGTATAGTAGAGGAGGAAAAAAGGGCTTCCAATCTCTTTAGAAATTCAAGACACACCATTAATAATGAAATGTATGTTGGTCTGGCTGCCTTCCTGGATCTAATATTAAGTAGCTGTATCATCTTGGACAAGTCATTTAGCATCTCTGGATCTCAATTTCATCAAACTACGTGTGTGTGTGTATGTATATGTGTGTGTAAAAAAGGATGAGAGAAAGAGAGAGAATTGAAAGAGAATGTACCATACACACATAACACATAACTTAATAATTTTTTGCCTTCCTATGGGAGTGGTCTCAAGTCATTTGGCTCAAGGTCCTATTTGGAAACCTGAGAAAGGCAGTCTACTAGACAGCTTGAAGTTCTCTTACAGGAAGCTTAATAAAACATTTAAAAAGAGAAGTAGGTTGCAAGAAGTAAATGGGTAAATTGTTGATATATGGTCATAATAGATATGTTGAAGTATAAACCAGATCACATGCATGTTGATGTATGATCATGGGTGTTAATGTATGATCAGAGCCATGTTGATGTATTAATTGGATCACAGGCACATTGATATATGACCATAAGGATAAAACAAACTATAAAGGTCACCTAGTCCACTAGTTCTCAAATGATTCCATGGAATGTCAAGATTCCTTGGGAGCCATCTCAGAACCCACCAAAGAGGCCAAGAGGGTTGGGCTCCTGATCCAATGATGAAATGTCCTCTACGATATCCTCACTGTTTTTGAAAAATATTCAGCCTGTGTTGGAATAACTGTAGTTACTGGGAACTCCTTCCCTTGCAAGGTAGCCTATTGCTCCCCTGGAGAACTCAAGACTTTTAGATAGATTTTCCTCATAGTAAGCTGAAATTTATTTCCTGTAGCTTCAACCTATTGATCCTAGCTCTAGTCTTGTAGCAAGAGAGAACAATGTAAATCCTTTTTCCCCATGATAGCACTTCAAATATTTAAAGACATCTAACCTGTCCAGAAGTTGTTTCTTCTCCAGTCTCAACAGTCCCATTTTCTTCCCCTGTGCCCTCACATCCTACACCACTCTCTTTTTTTCCCTTGCCCACACCCACTCACTCCTTCTCTGTATGATATCCCCTTCCCCCAAGCCCCACCATGTCATTAATTGTCATTAATTGTCCTCATATCAAAGTTGAATACATAGGATTCTTACTTCTCCATTACTGTGACGCTTCACTAAGAATAATATGTTCCACCTCCATCTAGGTTAATACAAATGCTGTAAAATCTTCACTTTTTGATGGCTGAATAGTACTCCATAGTGTACATATACCACAGTTTACCAATCCATTCCTGGGTTGAAGGACATTTAGGCTGTTTCCACATTTTAGCGATTGTAAATTGGGCTGCGATAAAAAGCCTAGTACAAGTGTCTTTATAGTAGAAGGTTTTTTTTTCACTACCACTCTCTTATGGACACAACTTTACATATGTCCTAAACCTCATGGCCCAGAACTACTTTTGAACCTTGATATATGATCCCAAGTACAGAAAAACTTAAGACAATTAAGTGTCCTGGTCTAGGGACTATGCTATGTTTGCTTTTATTTATGCAGTGTGAGATTACAGTTGCTCATAACAAGGATGGATCTCCTAAAACTCAGAGAATTGCATGAGCACAGGAGAGAGTGGACTATACGTAGCTGGAGGTGACAAGTGTGCTACTGAAAGGGCACAAACACAAAGCCAAGATCATTATTTGGTAGGCTTATCATAGAGGAGGTTTGGTGGGGTGATACTTTCCCCCATTTCCTTTGAGTATTCAAAGTCCAGGATTCCATGAATCAACTGACATTCTACCACTGCTCGTAAATCTCTACATCTGGGTCTCCTCAGAGCTTCCTCAACAGTTGAGTCAGTCAGGCATGTTCCCGCAAGAAATCTAGTGGACATTTAGGATTATAACACCACAGCTGCCCTGATGATTTCATACACAATCTTTTCCAAAAAGGAAAGCGAGTGATAAAAATAGAAAGCAGCAGGGGCTTATTTTCAGTCCCCTAGTTATGTAAGAAGTCCTAGTGAGAAGAAGAGCACTAGTAAGAAAAGCAAGACTCAGAAGCTGGGTGTTCAGGCCCCAAAGCACAAGTCTTTATCTTCACAGCTGCATCAATATCAGGCATATGTCCTTGTACCTTCACTGTCCAGACACTTGCATGCCTCCTACTATAAAGGGGGTCTTAAAGGGGCCTTCACTTACATCAACCATTTTGTCTGGGTTTGGATGACATAATCACCTGCATTTCACTCAGATCTATTTGCTCTGAGTCTTTAAAGTTGTGCTTTAACATCGCCAGTTCTTCAGTTAGGCCTAGTTCCCTCTTTCATCAGCACCACCTTTTGAGAAGCCTAATCAAGATTCTAGAATACACAGTAAATTCATGGACAATTTACCTACACCCTTGACGAGACCCTTTTCTTTTCCTCCACAAGTAATTCAAGCGAGTTTTATTAAGCACCTGATATGAGATAATATATCTGAAAATCACTAAGAACATCCCCATTGTCTAATGAAAGAGAAAAACATCAACTTTACTCCCGTACTGTGGTACGTGTTATATAGGACATGTGTAATGTGACTCCCAGCCTAATTCTGAGCCTCATCTCCAATCACTCAGACTTCCTCTGCCTATCCTATGGTGTAGCAATACGTAACAACTTGTCATTCTGTAAACATACTGTCTAGTTAGTGTGTATGTGCCCAGACTGTTCCCTCTGTGTTGGAGACCCCTGTCTACCTGGGGTTTCACCCTCCACTTCCAAATTAAACTCTAATTTCTTTCTACAGCCTTTCCTACCTCTTTCCTTCCCAAGTTAATCACCAGACTGCACTCCCAAGCAATGTTATTGTAGCATTAACAAATATTTATTACAATTACTTACTTATGCTCAGATGTATTTCCATTAGACTCGAAAGCAGAGGCTCTGTTTTGGCTAGGCTCATGTTCTCGACACTTAGTGCAGTGTTTGTGAAATGGTGAAGGATGGAGGGAAGGAAGGAAGAGAGGAAGGGGGGGAAGCAAGCAAGTAACCAAGCAATTTTTCCCTTTACTAAATCTACTAAATCTTAAGTCCCTTTGGGGTAGCTACTACATCTTACTCATTTTTTGTAACCATAATGACTCACCCACAAAAGATCCATAATAAACCTCTGAATTTGAAAACAAGTAAAAAAAAATTCTTTAACACAAAATCATTAAATATATAGCTGCCCCCCCAAGTGCCTACAGTCTCAAAGTTGGAAAAAATAGTTCAACTAGGAAGCAATTTAATAAGAAAATAGACAAGCCCAAATGCTCTAGAATTTAGAGAAGGGAAAGGTGAATGTGGGCTGGAGCTGTGTAGGAAAGTGCTCTCCAACTGTAAGGTGCAATGAAGTTATCTGGGGAATTTGCCAAAATGCAGAAGCTGATTCAGTAGGTCAGGGGAGGCCCGAACCCCGCATTTCTTTCTTTCTTTCTTTCTTTTTGGCCAGGGCTGGGTTTGAACTCGCCACCTCTGGCATAGGGGATGGCGACTTACCCTTTTGAGCCATAGCCAACACTGCTCCTGCTGGTGTGAAGACCATACTCTGAGTAGTAGCGAAGGTACATACAGAAAGCTGTCTTGAAGGAGGCACTTCTTAAGCTAGGTGCATTTCCTAGCTGCTCTAGTTAGGTGGAAAGGGCAACATCAAGCAGGAAGAATAGCACAGGTAAAGTAACAGAAGCAGGAAAAAATGTTTTATTCCCAGGACAAGGAGCCTTAAAAAGGCATAATCAGTGGGAATGCTAGAAAGGTTAGGTGAAGCCAGATTATTACCTGTATTAGAAACTCTTCTGAAGAGTTTGGACTTTCCATGTAAATTCCTAAGCAAGAACTTGATTATTGGCTCAGCACCCGTAGTACAGTGGTTACGGCACCAGCCACATGCACTGAGGCTGGCGGGTTCAAACCCGACCCAAGCCAGCTAAACTGGGGTGACCAGATTTTAACATTTGTAAAGCGGGACAACATGGCGGGGTGGGGCAGGGGATGGGGCAGGGCAGGGCCTGACAACAATGTAAACTTTAATAAGCAGTTCTCGATAATCACTTCTCAACAATTATTTGTTATTATTACAGTTTAACATTATAAAATTAACAAAAATAATGTAAAACTCATATTCTGGCAAAATAGCCACATGGCAGCCGAAAACCGTATATTCCCTTCTTGTTCTCCCATCCGTTGGTGCATTCTTTCCAAAAATTGGGACTTTTTTAAAACACTGCAGGACACAGGACAAATTGTTCAAAAGCGGGACGTCTGGTCACCCTAAGCTAAACAACAATGACAACTGCAACAAACAATAGCTGGGCATTGTGGCAGGTGCCTGTAGTCCCAGCTACTTGGGAGGCTGAGGCAAGAGAATCGCTTAAGCCCAAGAATTTGAGGTTGCTGTTGAGCTGTGATGTCACA